>JANIVU010000179.1:0-68445 GCA_030557765.1 Suzukiozyma candida
ACTCTTTATACCTATTACCTATCTCCCTCTATGCTCTTCCTTTTAGACTATATTCTCTCGGTGTTTACTTTATTCACGTGATCAACACGTATTTTTTTTAAATCGTTTACAAATCAGCACTTTTTTTTCTTAAAATTCAAAACATACACTTAATCATGGCTTCCACTGAAGAATTGAGACCTCAGGCCCTTGAGTCGAGCGATATTAAGATCATCAAACGCAAACTTAACGGTTATGTGGGTTTTGCTAATTTACCAAAACAATGGCACAGAAAATCTGTCAGACGTGGTTTCTCCTTGAACTTAATGGCTATTGGTGAAACTGGTTTAGGGAAAGCTACCTTAATCAATACATTGTTCAATCGTGATATATTAGCTAACGAAGAACCAGTTGATGACACTGTCACCATAAAAACCAATTACTGTGAAATTGATGAAGATGGTGTCAAGTTGAAATTACAAGTGGTTACCGCTCCTGGGTTTGGTGAATCTTTGAATAACACCGATAGTTGGAAACCTATAGTTGATGAAATCAACAGTAGATTCGATTTATACTTGGAAGCAGAATCGAGAATCAACCGTAGCGTCATTAACGACGAAAGAATCCACGCCTTATTATATTTCATCGAGCCTACCGGCCATTCCTTAAAGGCGCTTGACTTGGAAATGATGAGACAGATTTACAAAAAGGTTAATTTAATTCCAATCATTGCTAAATCCGATACTATGACCGAAGAGGAAATCTCCGATTTCAAACTCAGAATCATTGAAGATTTGAAGGTAAATAATATCAAGACTTTCGAGCCCATAAATTATGATAACGATGATGATGAAACTTTGTTAAATACCCAAAAGATTTTGGATACATTGCCCTTTGCCGTCGTTGGATCTACCCACGAAGTTACCACTGTAGATGGTAGAAGAGTTAGAGGTAGAAAGTACCCTTGGGGTATCATTGAAGTCGACAATGAAGACCACAATGATTTTATTAAATTAAGACAATTGTTGGTAAGAAACTTCTTGGAAGACTTGAAAGAGTTCACCGCCAATAATTTATATGAAAATTATAGATCTGAAAAATTAGTTAAAATGGGCATTGAACAAGATCACTCTGTATTCAAAGAGTTTGACCCGCTTGCAAGACAAGCAGAAGAAAAATCATTACATGAAGCCAAATTAGCCAAGATGGAATCGGAAATGAAGGCCGTGTTCCAACAAAAAGTCCTGGAAAAGGAGAAGAAATTACAGAGATCGGAAGCCGATTTGTTTTCTAGACATAAAGAAATGAAGGATAAGTTGACTAAACAGATTAAGTTGTTGGAAGAAAAAAAGATTCAGTTGGAGAAGCAGAAATCGTTGCCTGTGGAACCTCCAGTTGTTAATAATCAAAAATCGAGAAAGGGGTTTTTGAGATAGACTGTCGATCGTATTGTCTAGTTCAATTGGAAAAATAAATCTCAACTGTAGAGATCAATTGAAAAGGGTTTAAGATAAATATTGTATATGTGAATCAGGAAAAAAAAGAATGATTGTAGGTCGATTTATCGACAGTGCATTGATGCGAAACATCTATCTCTATTACACGAAGCATCTATAGTTATAAAGGGACATTTTATACTAGGAAACCTTTGGTTGCAAAATCGCAGTTCTGTAAATTTACACAATTTAAGCTAGTGGTTTTATAAACGACAACGAGAGAATATTAGATCAAATGTAATATCTTTGATATTGATTTACTGCGCCTAATCCCACTGTCTCCAAAATCGATTACAAGATAACATCTAACCGGATTAAAAATTACAATCTACATAACATATCTAAGCATTAGTTAAGATGTTAACAATAAGTGTTAGATAAATTATGTAATTCTTTAGATGATAAATTTATCATAATCAATTAAAAGTAATTTACAAACAGAACAATTATAATTTTTCTCTCTGGTAAATCTCTACATTGCTAGGTTACCAAGTCTACTGATAGTGAAATTTCAGTTGGCAGCAAAAAAATAAAAAAAAAAAGAGTAGAAAATACACGTTCTAGTTTAATACCCTATTACAATTGATTTAAGACCATAGATTGGTTATTGTATGCTACCAGATATTTATCACCAATATTCTCTCTACCATCTCTAACTCTTAATGATGTGACTTAATGCCAGCCATTTGAATGTCAATTTACATCATCCATTGTTCTCTTCTTTTGCCACCTGCATATTGGACGTGTATTAAAAATTATCTCGTGATAATTAATTTCAAACAATAGCAATTGAAACTGAATTTTTACTACTGGGATTTTAATTTTATATAATCACTGCTTTTAATCAATCAATATGTCTTCTGCTGCTAAGCCCACTCCTGTGGTTGATACACAAGACAAGAAACCAGTTAAAAAAGCTGACTTATCTTCAACAGTTAAAGTATGTACAATTGGAAATGGTTTAAATAAACGGAGTTGGTGATGGATGGGGGGTTTGGAATTGGAATTGATGATATGATGAGGAATCAATTGGATTAGGTTGTTCTATGAGATGGGTATAGTTTATGACTTACCAATTGGTTAACTTTACTTTGTGACTACCAATGGGTTAAGTTTGCTTATTTTAATTTGATTGCTGGTCATTAAAGTTTTCACTTTGTTAAACCTCCACTTCGTTACGGTTATTTTACTAACATTTAGACTGCGCAATTCTTTTGGTTTATTGGCCAATTGGTCACTTTAGTTGGGATTTTTTTCTACTTTTTAGCCTTTATTGGTATTGGTAACAAGTATTATAAATTCTGGTTTAATTTATCTTTAATTGGGATCATATCAACTTTCTCGATTTTGATTTTCCAAACAGTACAAAAGAGAGGTGTCAATGCATCGCTTATTTTACAAGATGACAATTTCCATTACTTGGTCCTTTCATCTTTGTTTTTACTTTTAAGACCATATGTCTTATTACCATTGATTCCATTTGCCATTTATTCTGTATTCCATGTATTGGCTTATGTCAATGGGTACATTTTACCAGTGTTATCATTTGACACTACCAAGATTTCGCAAATCTTGACCACTTTTATTAACAACAACAACATCAAATCCGTACAATTAGGATCTGCCATTGAATTGTACTCCCTCGTTTGGTTATTCTTGAGATTGTTGACTATTAGAAAAAGATCTTTAATGCCTTTTGTTATTTATTTGATTTTTATCAAGACTAGATACGAAAAGAATATTTTCACCAGAAACTATGTCAAGAGTTTTGAAATCCAAATTGATAAATTGGTTAATCAAGTGAATGTTCCTATTGTCAAGAATACTTGGATCCAATTCAAACAAGTTGTGAAACCAGTCGGGAATGTTTACTTGGTTAATGATTATACTAAGGAAAAGGTTAATTAGATCATGCGAAGCATAGAAGTATATAATGCAAAGTATTTGATGCGAAGCATCTATCCTTATCCGAAGCATTATTATGTTTTGAAACAAGAGCTTCTTGCTTGTCCTTTTTAGTGAATATGTTCAATGTATTATATAGCAAATGTATATTACTGTTGTAATTAAATGTAGAGGATAATTTACTATTTTATTTTATTTGATAATTTATTATCTTTAATCAGTATCCCCAAGCCTTGCTAGTTTCCAAGATTCCATCTTGTATGAGGATAAATTAAAAGAAATGAATCTGGTAGTGATGACATAAACTACCAATGGCAGATTCGTCAAAAGAAACGTGTGGACTATTAAGGAAAATTTGAATGAATTGGGTAATTGCTTACTTCTTCTGCTACATGATGTCAATCAAAGTTAAAATACGACGAGATCAGAAAAAGTTTATTGGTGGTAGATCTACCACAAGGTAATAGTACTACTAGTATCTAGTCGTATCTAGTATCCACTACTACTATCCACTCCTACTATCTAATACTACTCCTTCCTTCTACCTACCTTCTCCCCCCCTTCTACTACCTTCTCGTTGTTACTTCCATTTCCAGTGGTAATTGCACACATGTTTTCAAAAAAAAAAAATAATTAAAATCTCAAATTCTTTTGGATTCTTTGAAGTTCCACAGTGAAAAATCTGAAAAATCTCACCACCAATCTTCTAGAAATTTCCACCCTCTGAAATTTACTATATATAACACCTCAATTCTCGACTTCACTCTTTTTTTTTATAATTTATATTAACTAATTCTTTATTATGTCTAAAGCTGTTGGTATTGATTTAGGTACTACCTACTCATGTGTTGCTCACTTCGCTAACGATAGAGTTGAAATCATTGCTAATGATCAAGGTAACAGAACTACTCCTTCTTTCGTCGCTTTCACCGACACTGAAAGATTGATTGGTGATGCCGCCAAGAATCAAGCTGCTATGAACCCAGCTAACACTGTTTTCGACGCCAAACGTTTGATTGGTAGAAAATTCTCTGATGCTGACGTCCAAGGTGACATGAAACATTTCCCTTTCAAAGTCGTTGACGAAGCCGGTAAACCAAAGATCCAAGTTGACTTCAAAGGTGAAACCAAGGTTTTCACTCCAGAAGAAATCTCCTCTATGATCTTAACCAAAATGAAGGAAACCGCCGAAGGTTTCTTGGGTACTAAAGTTAACGACGCCGTCGTTACCGTCCCAGCTTACTTCAACGATTCTCAAAGACAAGCTACTAAAGATGCCGGTTTAATTGCTGGTTTAAACGTTATGAGAATCATTAACGAACCAACTGCTGCTGCCATTGCTTACGGTTTAGATAAAAAAGACGAAGCCGAAAAGAACGTCCTTATTTTCGATTTAGGTGGTGGTACTTTCGATGTCTCCTTATTATCTATTGAAGATGGTATTTTCGAAGTCAAATCTACTGCTGGTGACACCCATTTAGGTGGTGAAGATTTCGATAACAGATTGGTCGCCCACTTCATTACCGAATTCAAGAGAAAAAACAAGAAGGATCTTTCCGGTAACCAAAGAGCCTTAAGAAGATTAAGAACTGCTTGTGAACGTGCTAAGAGAACCTTATCTTCTTCCGCTCAAACTTCTATCGAAATTGACTCTCTTTACGAAGGTGTTGACTTCTACACCTCAATCACCAGAGCCAGATTCGAAGAATTATGTCAAGATTTATTCAGATCTACTATCGACCCAGTCGAAAAAGTCTTGAAAGATGCCAAGATTGACAAATCTCAAGTCCACGAAATTGTCCTTGTTGGTGGTTCCACCAGAATTCCAAAAGTCCAAAAATTAGTCTCGGACTTCTTCAACGGTAAAGAACCAAACAGATCTATTAACCCAGATGAAGCTGTTGCTTACGGTGCCGCCGTCCAAGCCGCTATCTTATCCGGTGACACTTCTTCTAAAACTCAAGATTTGTTATTATTGGATGTTGCCCCATTATCTTTAGGTATTGAAACCGCCGGTGGTATCATGACCAAATTGATCCCAAGAAACTCTACCATCCCAACCAAGAAATCTGAAACTTTCTCCACTTATGCTGACAATCAACCAGGTGTTTTAATTCAAGTATTTGAAGGTGAACGTGCCAAGACTAAGGATAACAACTTATTAGGTAAATTCGAATTATCTGGTATCCCACCTGCCCCAAGAGGTACTCCACAAATTGAAGTCACCTTTGACATTGATGCCAATGGTATCTTGAATGTTTCCGCCTTAGAAAAAGGTACTGGTAAAACTCAACAAATTACTATTACCAACGATAAAGGTAGATTATCTAAAGAAGATATCGAAAAGATGGTCTCTGAAGCTGAAAAATACAAAGAAGAAGATGAAGCAGAAGCTAGCAGAATCCAAGCCAAGAACGGTTTGGAATCTTATGCTTACTCTTTGAAGACCTCTTTAGGTGAAGAATCTTTCAAATCTAAATTGGAAGAATCTGAAGTTGAAGAAGTCACCAAGGCTGCTGAAGAAACTATCGAATGGTTAGATGCTAACCAAGCCGCTACCACCGAAGAATACGCCGACAAACAAAAGGAATTGGAAGGTAAAGCTAACCCAATCATGGCTAAAGCTTACCAAGCCGGTGGTGCTCCAGGTGCCGAAGGTGCCGCTCCAGGTGGTTTCCCAGGTGCTCCAGGTGCTGGTGCCGGTGCCGCTCCTGCTGATGGTCCAACTGTCGAAGAAGTTGATTAATTGTTATGAAGTTTAATGATCTTTCAGGCTAGAAAACAATTTGGGTAATTTCTACTTAATATATATATATAGAGAAGAATAGATAATATTTACGAAAAAAGTGTAGAATAAAATTTGTGAACGAATTAAATACATGAAGTGATTATTTGATTGAATAAATAATTCAATCCATGAATGAAATATATGGTTGAATAAATGAATAAATGAATGTAGTACTAACACGATGGACTCCCCAATCTCTTATATACCGAAGTATCTTCTTGGCCCAACATGCCCCAAAGGAAGGTAATTGTCTTAAATATTGAAGTATATACTGGTCCAACATGACCCAAACTAGGTCAGCTAATTGTTGGATCTGACCCTAATGTTTCGCTGGCCATATTCCTTACAAATCAAAATATCTACTTGGCCCAACACCCAAATTAGGTCAACAGTACTACAATTGAATTTTGTAATTGTTGGGTGTCAAAAATTTGCGTTATGTTTGCTATATATAGTTTCTACCATCTCTCAATTTCTCATCTCTGCTCATTGAGTTCAACTAAAGTTCAACTAAAGTTCAACTACAATGTCAAGAACCATTGTTAAAGGCAACTACCAATTTTACCACCAAAAAAACAACCACTAAATTATCAATAACCACAATTGACAATAACAAGAAACATCAACATCTTACAAGAGAGCACAATGGCATGATATGCTTTAATCATTCCACACCAAGTCATGAATCAAAAGTTTACGTCACCCATGGTATGTAATCACTGGTTATGACTTAATGCTTAATAACCACGGTTAACTCTAGGATCAAGTAAAAAGGAAAATAATGATGGGAATGCTACAGGTATAGCACCGGCATACCATCCAAAGTGTGATAACTGTTCCATACAAGCAGAGATTCTAAATCTATATCCTATCAACTCACTTTTAAAAAGTGGCATCAACACATTAAAATAATAATCCTACTGATACGATCACTCTGCGTCATTACAATCGTCATACCATTGTTGCGGTATCACCACTGATGCGCTTCCATTCAAATGCCAGGAATACCGCTGATCCAATCAAAGTTTGAGTAATCCGAATGAAACTCCGTGAATCCGAATTTCTGGGGTTAAGATCAATAATTAAGTTTTCCGTATCTCCAGATCAAATAATATAGCTTACTATGATGGGATAATATGATAAGGTATGATATGCTGATACGGTACACAATCCTACAATATACTACACCCTGAACCAGTATACCTAAGCTAGAATACAACTATACCGGCTACACCAGGTTTCAACTGTTCGGTGAAGGTACGTCTTTGATTCCGTTTCATTTCATTCCAGGTACTCCGGATTCCAAACTAATCTCTGGGGTTGAATGGCCAATAGTAGCCCCGGTAAACCTAATATCCGAGTCAATAGGCTAAAATAGGAAAATATTATTTTGAACCTAAAACTTAAAACAGAGATACCCGAGGAAATTGTTATGCAAAAGCGTGAGTTACAATGCTGAAATTCCCCTTAGGTTTGTGCTACTAAGCTGAGTGCTCCGATAATCCAATTGTCTCGTATCTCGCCTCAACAAAAAAACTTAGAATCAACCAACAGGAGTGCATACAACCATATTTCCAACAATTTATAAAGTTACCCATTAACCCAAGATATGGTGAAAATTTATTCTTTTTTTTATCAATTGGGTTAAATAGTATGTATGACTTTCCCATTGAAGTGAAAACAAAGGATAAATATTTCAACTAATTAATCGTTTGTTGTCAACTTTTAATCAGTTTTTTTAAATTTTTCACTTCTATCGTATAATTCTGTCGGTGGTAAAAAATCTGCCCCACTATCAAAAGTCTAGGCAAAACAAATAAATAAAAGTATAGAATGCGAAAGAAAATGGATGGTACCACATGTTGACCAAATTGACCTGTCAATGGCTAATTTGATATTTTCTATTTTCTTTTTGCTTTATATTTTTATTTTTTTACTTTCGTTTCACTCCGGATAATGATTGAATTATATAAAAATTCAACAATTTCTTGAACGTTATTAACAATATTTTTTTTAGGATTTTTTCATTATGACTACTACTCCGGTTCATAAAGTTGCTCAAGAAGCTAATAACACCGCACTTCGTCATCCTCCAAAAGAATATTTTGAAAGACAACCTAATGCTGGTCATATTAGTTCTTTAGAACAATATCAAGAATTATACAAATCATCGATTGAAAACCCTGCGGAATTCTTTGATCCATATGCCAAAGAATTGTTATCTTGGGACAGACCATACCACACTGTCAAATCAGGTTCGTTATTACAAGGTGATTCTGCTTGGTTTTTAGGTGGTGAATTAAATGCCTCTTATAATTGTGTTGACAGACACGCCTTAGCCAATCCTGATAAAGTTGCTATTATCTACGAAGCCGACGATGAAAAAGATTCTTACAAATTGACTTTTGGTCAATTATTGCAAGAAGTTTCTAAAGTTGCCGGTGTCTTGAAATCCTGGGGTGTTACCAAAGGTGATACTGTTGCTATTTACTTACCAATGACTCCTCAAGCTATTATTTCAATGTTGGCTGTTGCAAGATTAGGTGCTATTCATTCCGTCATTTTCGCCGGGTTTTCAGCCGGTTCTATTAGAGATAGAATCAATGATGCTCAATGTAAAGCTTTGATCACTTGTGATGAAGGTAAAAGAGGTGGTAAAACCATCAATATCAAGAAAATTTGTGATGAAGCTTTAATAAATTGTCCTTCGATCGAAAAAGTCTTGGTTTTGAAGAGAACCGGTAACCCAGCTATCGCCTTGAAAGAAGGTCGTGATTTCTACTGGGATGAAGAAACTGCCAAATTCTCCGGTTACTTACCTCCTGTCCCAGTTAACTCCGAAGATCCATTATTCTTATTATATACTTCTGGTTCTACTGGTACTCCAAAAGGGGTTGTCCATTCCACTGCCGGTTATCTTTTAGGTGCTGCTCTTACCACCAAATATATCTTTGACATTCACCCAGAAGATGTTTTATTCACTGCTGGTGATGTCGGTTGGATTACTGGTCACACCTATGCCCTTTACGGTCCATTATCATTAGGTGTTCCAACTATTGTATTCGAAGGTACTCCAGCTTATCCAGATTATGGTAGATTATGGCAAATTGTTGAAAAACATAAGGCCACCCATTTCTACGTTGCTC
Organism: Suzukiozyma candida; assembly: GCA_030557765.1. Taxonomy (NCBI): domain Eukaryota; kingdom Fungi; phylum Ascomycota; class Pichiomycetes; order Serinales; family Debaryomycetaceae; genus Suzukiozyma; species Suzukiozyma candida. The sequence continues at coordinate 9,315 of JANIVU010000179.1, forward strand.
CAACTGCCTTAAGATTATTAAGAAAAGCTGGTGAAGCCGAAATTGCCAAATATGATTTATCATCATTAAGAACTTTAGGTTCAGTTGGTGAACCAATTTCTCCAGATATCTGGGAATGGTATAACGACAAAGTCGGTAATGGCCAATGTCATATTACTGATACTTACTGGCAAACCGAATCTGGTTCGCATTTCATTGCTCCAGTTTCCGGTATCACTCCAAACAAGCCAGGTTCTGCCTCTTTACCATTCTTTGGTATTGAAACTTGTTTGATTGACCCAGTCTCAGGAGTTGAAATCGAAGGTAATGATGTTGAAGGTGTTTTAGCCGTTAAAAACACCTGGCCATCAATGGCCAGATCTGTCTGGAGAAACCACACCAAATACATGGAAACTTACTTAACTCCATACCCTGGTTACTATTTCACAGGAGATGGTGCTGCCAGAGATCATGATGGTTACTATTGGATTAGAGGTAGAGTTGATGATGTCGTCAATGTTTCTGGTCACAGATTATCTACATCTGAAATTGAAGCATCTTTGATCGAACATAAAGGTGTTTCCGAAGCTGCCGTTGTTGGTATTACTGACGACTTGACTGGTCAAGCTGTTATTGCTTATGTTGCCTTAAAAGATGCTTTCCAACAAAAGATTGCTGAAGATAGCGAACAAGGTGCTGTTGTAAGAAAAGAATTAGTCTTACAAGTTAGAGGAACTATTGGTCCATTTGCCGCTCCAAAGAGTGTTATCATTGTTGATGATTTACCAAAAACCAGATCAGGTAAGATTATGAGAAGAATCTTGAGAAAAATCTCTTCCCACGAAGAAGACCAATTAGGTGATATCTCTACTTTAGCCAATCCAGAATCTGTCGAAGGTATTATTGTAACTTTCAAAGACCAATTTGGTAAAAAATGATTGTAATGTTTATATGTTTCTATAATAATAATTATTTATTAATAATGAAGAATGTAGAAAAAAAAGACGATTATATGGTTGGTTCTTTCTTTTGAAAGGTCCCCTAAAGGAACTTAATGGGTCATGGGAACAATCATAGTTAGTTAAATACTCATTCTAATTGAATAAACAATATAGATATAGACAAAAAAAATTATACTATATAAAATTTTGTTCTACGCATTAAGAAATTGATAGAGATCTTTGCAAAACATACTAGTCATCGTACAAATGACTATACCGTTGAGCAAACTAACAACTGCATTCATCTTAATCAAGTCTATACAACTATCTATAGCTTATTTCACTCCTGGACAGTTTGATACATCCTCACAATTGATAATTGATCAAAATCAACTATCAAGACAAGAATTTTTGCATCATTATCAACTAATTCAACCATACTTAACCAAGCTACTTGACAAATTTGTTATATGGGACGCCGTATACTTCAATGATTTCTTTGTCAATGGAATCAAGTACGAACATCAGTTTGTATTTTGTCCTAGTTGGTGGAGACTAATCCATTATTTACCTTTTGGTGAAGGAAACTATTATCTGAAGTTGCTATTAAGTTTGGTCATTTCCAACTCATGCCATTATTTATCATGTGTGTTGTTGTATTACTTAACCAGCCTTTACTTCCCCCAGACTTTCACGACTAATAAATCGAAATTTGTTTATTATACCGTGATCTTATATATTATATCACCAGGTGGGATTTTCTTAACCAGTGGATACTCAGAAAACTTGTGCAACTTGTTGAGTTTTGTTACGATATATTTACACGAATATTCCTTAGATTACTTGGCATTTAAAGAGAATAATAAAAAATCTATTAGATATATCTGGCTCTATATACTATCGGGACTATTTGTTGGCTTGAATGTGACTGTACGTGCAAATTCACTTTTATTAGGTGGGTTGTATCTCATTGATTTATATGAATTTGCTGTATTGAATAAGAATTATCGAAACTCATTCATTGCTATAATTACTGGTAGTCAAATTATCCTAGCATTAATATTACTTAACGTCCATTCATATGCATTATTCTGCCCTGGAAGAGAGTGGTGTAACAATACAATCCCGCTGTTATTTGGCTATGCCCAAAAACATTACTGGAATGTCGGATTCATGAAATACTGGACTATGGGCAATATTCCCAATTTCTTGTTTGCATTACCTACAATTGCCATTAATGTAATGGCCATAAAATATTTCATGGGAGAATTACCCAGAATTAAAAAACTAACTTCATTAATCTTTATCAATTCATTGTTAATGACTGGAGGGGTCTTTTTCTGGAATGTACAGATTTTAACCCGAATCAGTGGATTTATTCCATTAAGTTATTGGTACACTGCTATATTGTTAACTGAGCCAGCCACGAGAAAGTGGGGGAAGATCATGGTCATGTACCAACTAATCTGGATATTTGTTCAATCGAGTCTATTTGCTGCATTTTTACCTCCAGCATAAGAAATAGAATAAAATATGATATACATATACCAAGTACTTTCGCATCAATCTTAGTTCTATATGTACATACATGACACAATGAAAGGAACTTGATAAATAAACAGGTAGATAGTGTAATAACCTGTACTAGAATAGTTTAACTCAGAGAATATATAAACAGGAAAACCAATAATTTGGGATATTAGATGCAAACATTCTTAGGAGACAATTAAAAATTTAGTTACTAGATGAAGGCTAACAAATGTTCTTCGCATCGCATATACTATCTTGTAAAATTGTAGAGTTCGATTGATATTATATATAAACCTACCGAGTGATGATTGTGAAAATAAACTGTTACCTTGGGTAGAAACCCCAGTATTTAGAACGAGCCGCACATGCTCAGGTCAAAGAGTGGTATATTTTTCTTTACATCTACCGACGGTTCGGAGCCGAGTTTATAATCAGCCCATCTGCAAATTGCTGAAAGTAATACTGTTGCCAATAAACAACCAATAATAACACAAAACCAAAGAAAAGATATTGCACAATTAGACTTAAAGTCTTTCCTAACAATTCACATAAAACAACTTATCAATACATAAATCTACAGAATACAATCAATTATCATAGTCAAACCTTCGGTTTGAGTATATCTACACTTTTTTAATCTGAAATTATCATTACTAATATACACTAAACATACATGGGAGAAATAAACCTAATCCAACCTTATACTTAAGAACGTTCACCTCTTAATCTTCTAGCTAATTGGATATCTTTCTTTTGGATGGTAACTCTTTTAGCGTGGATGGCACATAAGTTGGTGTCTTCGAATAAAGAGACCAAGTAAGCTTCAACGGATTCTTGTAAGGCACCGATGGCAGAAGATTGGAATCTTAAATCGGTTTTGAAATCTTGGGCGATTTCTCTGACCAATCTTTGGAAAGGTAATTTTCTGATTAATAATTCAGTAGATTTTTGGAATCTTCTGATTTCTCTTAAAGCAACGGTACCAGGCTTATATCTGTGAGGTTTCTTGACACCACCGGTAGATGGAGCAGATTTTCTAGCAGCTTTAGAAGCTAATTGTTTTCTTGGTGCTTTACCACCAGTGGATTTTCTAGCTGTTTGTTTGGTTCTAGCCATTGTTGATAATGATAAGAAAATTAATTATCTAGGATGTCAGATGTATTTATATAATGAAATATGAAGATGTATGCAATGGTGGGTGTATTCCCTATGTACAGGTTGTTTATTATTTTGCAGCCAAAAAGTCACTTCGCACCAAAAACAAAATCTTTTGTTTGTTGCAGAAGATCGTGTACTGTACTCAACTTTACTCATTTGGTGCGTAACTTTCAGCCAAGTGACTTTTGTTAGTAGAGGAAACTTAAGAACACAACATGATTGGCTAACATTCAATCATTTACCTCAACCTTTGCTTTTCCACCCTCACTAAAAACAAGTCATGTAACAATTGCACTTCTCCCAACTCTCCTTTCCTTCATATAAACTTTTCCCACACTAAACAACACATTCCCTCTGTTTAAAATTTCTATATAAGTTAGCCCCTTCGCACTCCCATTCTTATCTTCTCTCTATTATACAAACAAATATTTAAACATGTCTGGTAGAGGAAAAGGAGGAAAAGGTCTTGGAAAAGGTGGTGCTAAAAGACACAGAAAAATCTTAAGAGATAACATTCAAGGTATTACTAAACCAGCCATCAGAAGATTGGCAAGAAGAGGTGGTGTTAAACGTATCTCCGCTTTAATCTATGAAGAAGTCAGAGTTGTCTTGAAATCTTTCTTAGAAAACGTTATCAGAGACGCTGTCACTTATACCGAACACGCCAAAAGAAAAACCGTTACTTCTTTGGATGTCGTCTACGCCTTAAAGAGACAAGGTAGAACCTTGTATGGTTTCGGTGGTTAATTGTGTAATATTATAGTTCGTTGTATATTAGTAATAAAGGTTATAAGAGAAAAACATCAATGATACCGAAGGTGTCATTGATATATTTTGTAGTATATTAATCTTTGTAGTAGATATTAATTGATTAACCTTTTTTTATTGGGGTAATCTTTTGTTAACCCTTTTGGTTCCTTTATTTTTTTTTGTTGATGCGAAAAATATTTACTAGGGAGTAAAGGTGGGTTGATCATTACATAGTAACTAGATGTTAGTGGTTAGTGTTGGTATGAGTTGTGTTAACATAAAGGGGTTGGTGCTTTAGCTTTTGTTTTTTGGTACTTTGAATTTGTTTAAAAAACATCATTCTTTCCCGTTAATTCCGTAAGTCTATGGTTGCTAATATATGTAAGATTATTCTGATTCCATTTTTGCCACCCAATTGGCATTTTATTCTTTTTGTATACTGTAGATCTATTCATCTTACATTTAGAATGGCAAGATGGTTTATATTTAATAATCAATTATTATAATATTGACTTAATGATATTCCAGAAATTACTAATCTTTTGATTGTGTCAGAATATCTATTTAAATGGGAATACAATAACTTGTATTTCTGATAGTCATGTTGACTAAAACCTAACAAGAATTGTTCGATACATTTAGTTATTGGTAACAAATGTCACAAAACATTTGGGGCTATTATTATCCTTCCAAGAAGATTTACAGTGTATATGAAAGGATCTAACGGATATAATTGTCTCCACTAAAGGTTAACATTATATATATAGTCACTTTCTATACTAAAGATAAACACTATATATATTTAGTCACAACCAATCCTGGTCATTTCCCATTCCTGGATTAAAATGATCGTACAACAAAAAATTAATAAAATCTTATAAATTTAATCAAAATAAACTAGCATGATGCTAACAAATAATGTTTATATCTTCTATATCTATCGAATGAACTGATTAACTAGCAGAGGTTATATATTCAAAATAATTAATACTAACTACCCTGATGAATCAGGGGGGGTAAAAAATAGTGCGATAGGGTTCAACTATTTTTTCCTACCACTCGGCAGGTTTAGGTTTATATGGTTCTTCTAAATACTCCATCTCTTCTTCTGTCAAGATAAATGTGACCGCTTTGATAATATCATCAATTCTCTTTTCCGAATTTAATCCCACAATTGGTTGGCATCCCTTTTGGATCGACCATCTGGTAGCAATAACCGCCATTGACAAGTCATGTTTCTTGGCCAATTCTTCCACCCGGTTAATAATACTTTCATCTTCGGCGGTCAAGTTCATTGCCTTCAATCCAAAATCATTGGCCTTGGTACGATTGAATGAGGAATCGGCTCCATATGGTCGTGCTAATAACCCTTTGGCAATTGGAGACCATGGGATTAAACCAACCTTACCCAATTGATTATCTTGACAAAATGGAATCAATTCACGTTCATCTTCTCGATTTAACAAACTATAGTAACTTTGCATCGAGATGAACTTGTGCCAGCCATTCAACTCAGCAATATATTGCAATTCAGCAAACTCAACCGCTCTCATCGACGATGCCCCAATATATCTTGTATTCCCTTGTTCTACTACATCATTTAATGCCCGCATTATTTCCTTTTTGGGGGTTTTATCTAATCGATGTATTTGCAATACATCAATATAGGTTCCTAACCGTCTGGTACTAGCTTCGACTGCTTCCAAAATGTACCTTCTACTCAAGCCTCGCTTGTTAATGATATTAATATCATTATCTGGAAAATTACTATGATTAAACGTTAAATCATCTTCATCCACGGGGAAATAACATTTGGTCAAAATCTGGATTCTATTTCTAGGGATGGAATATTTCTTGATGAATTTCCCCAACAAAACTTCAGATTGGCCATTGGAATACCCATCGGCGGTATCAAATGTTCTCAAACCAGCATCATAACATTTTTTCAAAAGCTTGAACACTTCTTCTTCGTCTTCAATCACCCAATCTAACCATTTTTTGCTCCCATACGACATACATCCCACTATAATAGGGGCAACAAATAAACCTGAATCACCTAATCTAACAAACTCCATTGTAAATAATCTGGTTCCATCAAGTATGAGTTTTTGGTTGCAATTTATAATTCAGACTTCCTACCCCATATAAAAAAAAAAATACCGGGGAACCTTCCGAATCCGTCGATTAATTGTTTGACCTTCTTGTTTTTTAAAATTTCAGTTAGTAATTAGTAATTAAATACAATAGAGGTAGACCATAGCAAACATGTATTAATAAGCCTTGTTATTGTTGCTTCTGCGGGGTAGTAATTGGTATTGGGGATTTTCCAACACATTGCCTGGTTCAACCCAAAAAAACCATGAACCAAAAGTTAAAAGGCCACTCACAAAGGCTTTTTCTGTCAATGCTCCTCGGAAAGCAATGTATGAAATGAGATTTTAAATAGTTAAATACTCTTTATAATTGTATACAATATAGATCTATAAAAAAACATGTAGACTTGGTAGAACCAAATGAATTCGGATAATGAACTAAAATTATGATTTAGATTTTTCTATAAGTTTAATGCAAAGTATGCTGTATTGGCTGAAGAATAAATGAGTCTAGATTAATCATCTGCTGTTGTCTTCTTTCTCAATATTGATAATTACAAGTATTCCAAGTGAAGTCTGGCAAATAATCCATCACAAGTTTAGAAACTTGAATAGATAAACGTGTGTCGACTACCAATGAATAATCCCTCAAAAACCAAGCAATTAAGAATTGAAGAAACCAGCAAATAGTACAAGATTATGGCAAGAGCCAATCAACCAAGTTACCTTATACGAAGCGCTTCAGTGGTATCACGACATTCTAACTGAATTCTTGATACTCTTCCAGGGTCAACAATTCGCCACATGATCCCAATAGTTGGTTTAACTTTTCCTTATCCAATCCCTTGACCAAGACATGTACATGACTAATCAGTTTTACCAGCTGAAGATTGGCCCAATTTCTGAACCAAAGAACCTGGTTGTTGGGGAATGTTTTGGCAACATACTTATCAATGAGTGAACGGGTAGTGGAAGAGATATCCCCAACTTCCGATTTCGGGTCGTTGGGGATATCGACTTTTGTCCATATACATAAATGGGTGATTGAATCTTCGAAATAGTAAGGGAATTTGTTCATAAGAATTTTGACGTCGTTTGCATTGGTAAACAACTGGTTATCACTTGTACTATCCTCCCATTTCAATTCCTGTTGAATGATATAATCCTGAATTTGTAGCTGATGTTGTTTCAACCACGTTTTGAACGCCAAGTATCGTTCGGTTTCTTGTTTTGAGCGAGCTAGCAACTCTAATTGGTTGGTGGTGACAATATACTCAGTCTCTTCCCAAGTATATGGGTTCTGTCTTATTTTACTGGGATTGGGCATTAAATCACAATAATGATATGTGAGTGAAAAATCACCAACTTTGGATATTTTTGGTGAGGGTGTTGATGAAATTGGAGGAGTTGACAATTGGGTGTTGCAAGTGTTAAAGATGGAAGTCATGGTATAAGTATGGGTATAGTTAGGGATATTTGGTGGATATCCACCAGTTATATACTTCCATTAGGTAGTATTAAATATTTGCAATGTTACAATGTTACATGGGTGCAAAATTAGGTTACATTCTTAACAAATGAGTGAAAATCATTTTTTCCATCACCCATTATCACTAGTGTTTTGTAGACTTAACCATGACCATTTCAAGCCTTTATTGGTCATTGGTCATCAAATAAACTAAACCAAGTTAAGCCGATATCAGTATACTCCATTTACTATTTTCATCTTTTCCACTACAGTGCACAATCTTGATATCTACTAAAAAAAAGAAATTAAAAGTGAAGTTCCAGGGAATCGAACGAATGTGTAAATAATTGCAAAATACGAAGATGGAGCTGTTTAGTGTGGTATTGAAGTCATGATTGAGGATGAAGAAATTTATATTCTACCCAAAAAATCCTAGTTATGGAAGAACCGGGGTAATAATTCAAGCCATCAACAGAAGGCCAACAGTGGTTGAAACATAAAGTCTATATCACAATTTCATAAGCACTTTTATATCACCTTTCATTTTCCTCACTGTTGGATGTATAAGCTGAATTGATTAGGCGTCCGTTTTGTAATCGGAAGGTATGGGGTTCGATCCCTCAATACAACATACTTATAATATAACTGTCCAAGGCGACTATTAATCTCTCTAAATATAATACTAAAGTGAATATAATAACTAATGTTCCTAATCTATTAGCTATTTCACTATTTACATGTACATTATATCTTGTTATAGCTTGTAAAGTATTTTTCCAATTTACTTTATCGAAGGAAGAATTATATTGTAATGTGGAAGCTACGTTCTATTTAGATAATGTACGAGTATTGTGCAAAGATTCTATGACGCGAATATGGTGGGTGGTCTAACAAAACTAACAGTTATGCTTATGAACCCATAACCACTTAATACGCAGTTCTACATTTGATGTTAGATTACATCGCTCCTAATTCTTAACGCAGGACCGTGGCTGTGGGTATGCAGCAATTCCAGGCGCGCGTCTGCGCATCCAGTACCACGGTCAATAAAAATTTTCATCACCCAGGTTTAGCACCACTGAAAGATGTAGCTGTAGATGGTGATAAGTGTAATATATGTATATAGAGATGTATTGTGTACTGTGAATGTATACACCAACGAATCAGTTCATGCAATTTAAAATTACCACATTTCTACAATTTCAAAACGCGCTTTTTCGCTACATTCCCTTTTTTAAACTGGTATTGTTATGTATTTTTGAAACCTAAAACCTAAAACGAAAGTATAGAAAACCGTAAGAAATGAACTAAATGAATGTAAATGAAATCTCCATTACTATGTGACGCGAAAATAACTTATGCTTTTAAGACATTAGCCTTAGCTTGACCAATAAAGTTACCGGCAGTTTTATAACTACAGATAAGATATTGACCACTGCCACAAGTTTTGTAACCACATCCAAGTTTGGTGGTTGATTTCCAGACAACTTGGGTGAAATGGTTATATTCAGATTGAGAAGACCAATCATAAGTATCAATTTCATCGTACCAACCTTCAATGGCAGCAGATGGAGTAGAATAACCAACGGCCAAGTTTTCACCGTATTCACCACCAGAATGGACCAAACCGGAACCACAAGAGTAGTTGTCGGCGTAATCTTGAGCGTAGCTAGCTAATTCAGATGACCATGACAAGTCTGGAGCAGAATGTTTAGCTCTTTTGGTATTGTGCGCATCTAAACATTCTTGTTCAAAAGAGCCTGATGGAGAATCGGTTGAAGAAGAATCATCAGTAGTAGCAGAAGTAGTAGCAGCGGTGGTTTTTTCGGTGGTAGCATCAGTAGTAGCAGCGGTGGTTTTTTCGGTGGTAGCATCAGTAGTAGCAGCAGTGGTTTCTTGAGTGGTAGCATCAGTAGTAGCAGAAGTGGTAGCGACTTTTTGTACTAAAGTAGTATCTTGTTGAGTGGCAGCTTCAGTAGTAGCTTCGACTTCTTCAGCTTGGGTAGTATCTTCTTGTGGGATTTGTGCTTGGGCCTGGACATAAACAGTTTCAACGGCATTACCAACTTGAACAGTTTGGTAACCTTGACCTACGGTGACAACATGGGTTTTAGTGACATAGACAGTCTTAGACATGGCAGTTGCAATCAAGCAAAGTAATGGTAAAGTGAATTTCATAATGAATGTACGTAATAAAGGAATGAATACGGTAAGGAAAAACAATAATTCGACAATAGAATCGTTCAACTAGATATATATATATAAAATCAGAGCGTAAGCTAAAAAATATTTCATGCACAAATTTCGTCAATAATAAAATTCTCAAACACAACACAAAGGAGGTGTTCCAGAAAATATGTTCTCGAGACGATCTTCATTATGAACCTGGCAGAAACAACAAGCGACTACAGCGGTAATGACAAGTATGGCTATGGAGAATTTAGATCTAGAGCGAATGCACAGGTATGGACAAGTCAGAGCTCATGGAGCATGTAGATCTAGAAACTGATCTCGAGAAAGAAAATACTGCACCAGCACTTTGATTACTTCCAAATCATTGATGTCATTGTTATCATTCTTAAAAAATACATTTGCATTCCTAACCTCTCTTCTCAACCCATCGTCCAATGCTCATCTCCTACAAATGCGACTAACCATCTAAGGCTTATAATACTGTACCAGACATCCACATATCTGTTCATTCTAGTGTCAAGTGAATATTTTACACCGTGTTTGTTTGGACCAGAAATTTTATTTTTTGTGATGAAACTTAAAATAATTTATCCAATTGGGACTAATTTCACACCCATTTATCACTCCTTACTTTTTCTTAATGGTGCACCCACGAAACAATGCCCATTTGATGTGGTTAGGGGTGGGAATGGGAAGAGGCATGTGGTGTTGGCTAGTCTAGGGTTGTGCCTGACTACGGATGTTCTCGATCGTATCATTGTTTCATTTGATTATTCTAGTTCCATTAGATTTAGCCTAGTTTCATTGTAGATCGATTGTAGCTATTCTAGTTCCATCTAGTTCCAGATTGGTATTTATTTTTTTCCCTGAAATTTGGTTTCTTTTACTTGCCTATTTGAGGAAAGACAAAAAGATCAGACATTCTAATTAAGGTATTGATGCAAACTCAACCATAGGTAAATCAGAAGGATTCAATTATTCAACTCAAGGTTGAATCGTTAACTACGCTTGCCAACATTCTCTACCCTGATCTTGACTAGGAAAAAATACATCACTATACCCACATAATACCTCCTTCAAATTGCGTAGTATATTTCCCAAAGCGTTCAAATGCGATTTCTCATCGAATGCCATACAACCGTTGATATCAAATTGTCTGTATTAGTGTTTTCTTTGTTGCAAGCTAACTTACATCATCGTTCCACTGTGCCAGTCGGGTTGAAATATTTTATCATGTAGTTAATTTAAATCTAGACTCTAATGGCAAAAATTAATGACGTAATACCTAGATAATATAAATTGGAGGCACCTTAAACGTCTTTTAGGAGTAATTTGTTACATCCTCCAGTTTCACCTTACGACATATCACATTATCACCAGGCCCCAAGGTTATATCCCAAGCAACACAGGTTGATCATCGGAAATTAAACTTTGGTAAATTCTGCCCTGACATTGGGGACAATAGTCTTGAAATAAAATAAATTCGGTGACATAAATGTGCGTGGAGATAGTTTTTTTCTGTTTTTTTTCCTCTTTCTGATTTTGTGTATTGTGGTATTTTGGTTGTTTGTTGTATCTATGTAGTTTTATCTATATCGTTTTATCTATATGCTTTACTATTTCAGTTATACCTGTCATTTATAATACAGTAATTCAATTCTTAGTGCACGGGGTTCCACCACTGTTCATAAGCTTTTTTGTTCAACCGATAACTAAGCCCCAACTGTAGTTGAAGTATAATCGATTTGGATAAAAAGTTCACTAATTCGACATACTAGATTATCAAAAGAAAAATCCTAATCTGATTTGGGTAGGTTTAAACTATTCAAAATCCTATTTATCATTTGATTATATTCTAATTCGCCTATTCCATCATTATTCCGAATGCAATTTTAACCTAATACAATCTACCTATTTAGATCGTTTGGTTGATCTATAGTTCATTTTAGTACTTTTTTTTAAATCGAACCTACTGGGCTGCATTTCAGTAAGACAATATCAATGCACAACATCTATAGCATTTGCTTGCACCATCCTAATGAATTCTGGCACAAATTACTCAAGTATGTCAATTAGCACCAATGCATTGTCGTGTAGGTTTAACTTTTGGAGGTGATACAGGTTGCAATATCCTTGGACATTTTCCAATCAGACGAAACCATGCAAATAGCAACTAATTATGGTATAAATATGTCTAGGGAATCCAACAAATATCTGATTGTAAATCAATCACTTCTAAATCATTTAATATGAAAATTTCTTGTTTAATTTTTGCGTTAACTTTATCTGAGCAGATATCTGCTAAACCAGTTGCTAATGTTGTTCGTGACGACGAAGTCATCACTACTATGGCCCCAAATGTTGGTTACATCGGAGTTGAACTGGAGGAAGTCGCTCAACCTGCAGCAGCAGCATTAGCAGCTGCATCATCAGATGATGAAGTTGCCAATTCAGGTGTTGATGTTAACTTTGCCAATAAAATTATTGCCGTTCATAACGAGAAAAGAGCTATGCACCAGTCACCTAATTTAAGTTGGGATACCACCATGTATAATTTCGCCAAAGATTATGCTCAAAAATATGATTGTACTTCAGAAGGATTTCGTCATTCTGGTGGTCCATATGGAGAAAACTTGTGGATGAGTGGTGGAGTAAAAATTTCGCCCGCTGAAATGGCAGACGCAGCAGCCAACAGCTGGTACAGTGAAGTAAATAGCTACAACTGGGACACACAATCGGATTACAATCATTTCACAGCTATGATTTGGAAGTCCACCACTAAATTTGGATGTGCATTCAAAGACTGTTCCGTAGCTAATACTCAATGGGACAATTACGTTATTTGTTCTTATGGTGAACAAGTGCCAAACATGGTTGGAAGTGCTAAGGAAAATGTACTCCCCGAACTTGTGTATGCAGCCGGTTTAGGTATTTGATATATTTTAGTTTAGTAATCATCAAAATTTGGATACCTCAAATCGTAATCGTTTCCATCTTCAACGAAATTCGCCCAATCTTTCAAAAATTGAACACCACTATTTTGTAACATTTCCAAATCGCCAATGACACATAGTTGGCGCTTGGGCCTCGTCATGGCCACGTTCAACCTTCGTTTATCACGCAAAAATCCAACATCCCAGTTGTCATTAGATCTAACAAGCGATATTATAATAACTTCTTTCTCACGACCTTGGAATCCATCAACCGTAGATATTTCGATTCCCTCAATACCAAATTCCTTCAAAATCTTTTTCTTCAATAAACTGACCTGAGCATTGTATGGACTGATCAATCCAATATGTTCGGGCTTGACCCCAGAGTCAAGCAACGATTGAAGATGCTTTGATAAAACCATTGCTTCCATTTCGTTATATTTCGAGCCAGTATCACCGATTGAATCGTCATCGGCTCTTTCTGGAAAATCACCCCCTTGTGTATCGTACCAAATAAGTTCGGAACAATCATCTCCTTCAACATCCAAATCAGCTAGATTTATATTTTTAACTGAATCGTCAGCTTTTAATTTATTGTCGTACATTTCCTGTGACGGAAATTTCATAATCATTTCATTCATTCTGTATTGGGTGTCTAACAATTTTTTGAATTTGTTACCGTCATGTTCATTAACAAGTCTATCAAAAAGGGTAATTTCCAAGTTAGCCACATCGTCGAGCTTTAACTTGGCTATACCCTTTTTATCATCTTTTGACTTTATCGTAGGAGGTAGTTGCATATTGTCACCCGCTATAATCAATCGTTTGAATCCAAGATGGTTTATTATCGGAATCCAACACTGGGGTTCTAAAGATTGAGAAACTTCATCGATAATTATAGTATCAAATAATGGCTTTTCTGAATTGAAATTTAATGTCGGATCTTTGTATAAAGACGTCAACTCGTAAGCACCCGCACCATGTAATGTCGATAGAACTACTTTTGAATTTGTAATCAACTCACCAACAACTTTTTTTTCGTTAGTACGAAGTTCCTTCCTCAAGAGTTTAACTTCCGCCCAAAGTGCTCTTCGTTCGGCATAATTCTTACATTTCTTGGTTTTGGCAATATTTTTCGAAATATCCTGTTCAATATCGTTGAGAATCTTTCTTGCATCTGATTCCCCCGATTTAGAGAGAATATCTAATGAGTGACGTAAATTGTTTGCTAATAATCTCGCAGGATGACCGATTCTAATCAATTGTTCAGGATTACTTTTCTTCTTATTTTGATTGAAAGTCGAAGATAATCTTTCCAAGATTGTATCGACTGATATATTCGAAGGACCACACACCAAGACTCGTTCTTGATGGTTGAATGCCAATTGTTTGATTAGTTCTATTAGCGTATAAGTTTTACCCGTACCCGGAGGTCCATGAATGATTGTTATTGGCGAGTCATTTATGGCAAAATTAATTGCATCCTGTTGCGATTGATTCAAATTTTGATTATAAAAATCTTTAGGTTTTAATGATTTAGTGCCTTTCAGGGCAATATACTTTGCATCACCTAATAATAATTGAATTAATTGATTCCTATCAGTTAATTCATCCAATTTGTTCATTGCAGTAGTCATTCTTTTGTATGTAATTGAATTGGCTGCTTTGACAATCCATAATTTACCATTATCATTATAAACTGCTCTTTCATCGTTATCATCATCAACAGTCACGGTAATAGCATTTGAATTTACCTTGATGACTACACCATCAACCGAGGTATCGTTTGATTCAATTGGATCACCCTCTACCTTCTTGGAAGAGCTTCTAGCCGCTTTTTTAGCCTTGACAATATCACTAGTATTATTCATTTTAGATACTTTTACAATATCTCCAATTCTTATTGAACCTACAGAAAGATCGTTATCATTCTTAACAGCCGAGTCCAACTCCAATTCAACTATAGTTTTACCACCTAGACCAGTTTTAACATTTGTGGTAACCAAATTGACTATAGCAATTCCCAATTGTGCTAGCTTTTTGGGACTATAAGACTCAATATACGAATCAGCTAACAAAGTATCTGCCTTCTGTTCCAAAGCAATTGCATTGCGAAACGATTCTGTTAGTTTAGTGTGTGGCATTGAATTCTTCCCACCTATTCAGTGCTGCAAAGAATTTAGTCGCGAATTTTAACCTAGCGAAGACAGGAACAAATACAAGAGTGGAACTTAACAAAGACTTAGAAGTAATACGCTCAAAGTAATACCAATATCCATCTCTCTACCGAAGAATAACCCACCTTCTGATAATTTCTCAGTTAAATTATATTTATTAAACACTATTATTAAAACACCTAGAGCTACATACAGCAGATTTAAACCTAAACCAATATTTCCAAGGAAACTAAAACTAATTATTAACAAACTAATTATTCTTTCTGAGCTCTTCAAGATCTATACCAGTTTGCTCTTTCAAGTATTTAGACGATTGTTTTTTGGCATAATCAACAACAAAGTTTTTTTGTTTGAAATACCCTGACATTCTTAATAAACTTACAGTTGACTCATAACACTTCTCACCGAACGCAAGATACTTGCCAAACCACCTTCTGAAATCTACAGAACTGAAGGTTGACGTATCAAATTGTAATCCAGTGTTTCTATTCACAGCAGCCAAAATGATCGAAATCAACACCAAATCAAACCCATAGTGAGCTATCTTACCAATCTACGCTTGTTAGTACTCGTGGATATCACCACTATAGTTACATATACCCATACATACACTCATTGTATATTTGCACCAAGATGATGTTTATGATCTCAAGTGGTGATATTTTTTGCCTACATGAAAACAATGAGCATCTGAAGATGGAGAAGAGGAAACTTATAATTTTACAATTAACCAGGTTGAGTTTCTTTTCACGCTAGTTTGTTTTAATTATATATGTACAATATCTATTTACATACTCTTTTGATCACTTGTGGTAAATCTCCATCGGTCCAAGTATTGATTCTTTTGCTCGAACCAACACTGATCCCAAACCTAACCATCAATTGTTCAATATTCAATTTCAATTGACCATCTACCAATGAATTATTGGCCTGGTGATAGTGTTGTTCCAAGTTACTTAAAATCCCAAATCTGGTGATTAGTAAATCAGACCCTTGATCGATTGATTGGATCAATTCAACAAAGTGAAAGATTAAAGATTTAACTTGGATGGTAATGAATGGCGAATTCAATAAATTCATCATCCATTCAATAACCCCTTTGTTTCTCACTAATTCCAAATCGGATTTGGTTTGGGTTCCAACAGTTAATTGCTCAATAAACCACACAACTTGTTTATAGTAAGAATCCTCTTCGATTTGGTTGTCCATGGCCAACAGTATAGAAGTGAATAAAGGAATGTCATTCGATTTGATTAATGGAGTAGACAAAATGTATCTAAATGATTTTTCATACAAGAAATGCCCTGGATTACTCAAAATTTGACTGAATAACGAATAAATGTACCATACCAAGTTAGGAACCTGGTTGTCAGCTGCCAACGTGAATAAAATGTTGGAGATATATACCTTGTAAACATTTGCATCCTTGAAGTTTTCTATAGTTTGAAGCGATTGTAATAATCCATTTAAGATAATCTTCACAATCGATCTCACGTTCTCATTAGCACTACCAATATTGGTGATGATATATTGCAAAATCCCCGAACTAATAAATTGACCGATTTCAAACTTGATCCCACTGGCATCTTCGCTCGATTTATCGATTTTAATTAATTCTTCATTGTTTAATACCAATAGTAAGAAAAATTCGGGATCATACACAGTATGTTCATAATCTTGACTGATTGAAAGTTTACTAGTTTCATAAATCTGTTCATACTCTTCAATCACATCTTCAGTTATTTGTTTTCTGCTGGGCAATTCAAGATAATTATCACCACCTTTGATGGAATTCTTAATAAAGTTTTTGCTTATTGATATAACAAAGTTTGATTTATCCTGAACAATCACTCGTGGCTCCCCGACCATGGTAAATTCTTCGTGGTTCAACTCTTCACTCAATTCCCAATTTCTAACTTTAACCATCCATGATTTTGCCAATTTGTTCTCGATTTTTTGCAAAACTGCCTTGATTATTACATCTTCGACTCGAATTGATCCCAAATATAATACCAACAATTGATCTAATAAAAGAGAAGTCGAAAGTTTCGAAGGATTGAATTGAAACAAACTAGTTATAATTAAAGCGGATAAGAACCTAGCTTTACTGTTGTCAATTGTTGGGAAAGTTGCCAAAACATTGGATTCATTATTAACAAATATCTGTAACAACTTCTCATACTGGATAGCCCCAGAATTCCCACTAATAATCAAACTATTGGTGTATCTCAAGTATTTTTCATTTTGAATCCATTGTTTATGACCAAAGAACACTTCCAATTGTGTATTTAAAATAGCTGTTGGAATCAATTTCCAAATTGATTCGACTTTAGAAGTTTCCTTGATGATTTGTTGCATATTTTCTAAGAAATAATCAAAATTAGGAGACAACGTAGCCGACTCAGCATACATTTTGGTGATGTACAACATAGATTTATGTATCCATGTACGTACCCTTGGATCTGAAGTGTCCAAGAGTCTGTTCATTATAGCTGCAAATTCACCAATGTAACTGTATTTATCTCCATGCTTTTCGATATATTCCATCAAAAGTGATATTATAGATTTCTTAACATCCTCATCGAGGTACTGAGCACCCCTTGATAATATAACCAAAAGTTGCTTCCAATCAAGCTGCTTATCGTTAGAAGCCAACAGCTCAATAACAATATTAGTCGCTCTTTTCATGTATTCTGTGATTTGGTCATTCGATTGATTTTCAACCAGTGCAATCGAGTATGCAATGTAACAAATCAAATATTTATCTTCAATTTTTGAATCTATTAAATAAAGTAGAATGTCATCTCGTCTGGGAATTTTGGAGTTAATAAAACTTTTTATGAAGCAGTGATTGGATTCAGTTGATAATATAAGATCCATTTCATTCTTCAAATCCGCATCTTTGAAATTTATTAAGTTTGATTCAATCAATTCGGAAACGATTTGGTCTCTTATAGAATTGCTGGATTGTGCTAACAATTTATGGAAAAATTCAAGACCAACGGTTACATGACGCAGAATTGCTAATTGTGCCAATTTCAAGTGTACGACTTCATTATCATTATTTTTCTCAATAGATGCTCTTAATTGAGAATCAGAAAGAATCCAAACAAAATTAGAAACAATTGTTTGGATTTCTAAAGATAATACACCGTCAATGGTACCATCAACAAACATGGTAAACTCATTCTCAGATTGGGTCACATCTTTTGGAAGTAGGTTGAATAACTCGTTCAAAAGTTCGCAGATCAATACTCGATTCGTCGATACTTCTCCGTTTGAAATTTCTGAACGTTGAATGAAAAGTTTACCCCAAAATTCTTCAGTTAAACAATAGTTCACCAAAGAGTTCTCACCTGAAGATAAAATGTAATTACTCAATTTTGAAACAAGGGAAATAATCAATGAATCTGCATTGTTAATCGACTTATCGTTTACAACCAAATTTAATCTTAGAACCGTGGCAGCAAAGTCAAACTTGGTTATCAATACTTTTTTATCAACTGCAGTACTCTTCGAAAGATCTGTATTCGAAGTTTCCATCATTAAAGTTGCAAAGGAATCATCTTTAGTATCCAAGACTGTGGTTGAAAATTCCAATTCTGGAAGAAATTCTTCGACAGGATAATCAGAAAGGTATTCTTGTACGAGATCTAATAATGCAGGTTTAGATTCACCCCCAACAATTAATAATTTCAAAAAGTTAAAAAACCACCTTAACGTGATTTTGACATCGCTGTTCTTCAAAACAAATCGCAATTGCTCAAACAATACAACGACGAACACACTAACATCATTGTATTTCTGATGAGATAAATCAACATATTTATATGGTGTTCTTATTGCCCTTGCAATGGACTCGTCTATCAAGTCCCAAACCTTAGGGTCTTCATTTTGATTTTTAAAAGAATAAATTAATGCAGATATCGGCGAAATGAGTAAGGACTCCTTAAAAAGTAAACTGCTAGATGTCAAGTTGGATAATAATAAAAGTATCTTTGTGGAGAAAGCTGATGCAATATTTTGTTTAGTTGAAAGTTTGATCATACTGGTGAATAGAGAGTTGGATTTTTCGCTTTTATTCCACCATTTCAATTCTTGTTCTTTATCTTGGACCGATAAAATGGTGAAGAAACAATCAAGCAAAGCTAAATCATAATCGGAACTAGTTTCAACATTATCAATGATTTCGCTAATTCCGGAATTCGTTAATTTTACAACAGCCTGACTTCCAGTTGAGTTGGCTGAATTCAAAGTTTCATATTCTTTTAAAATTGAAAGCAAGGTCAATTTCAATAATTTCAAGTCCCTTCTGTTAGGAAACTTCTGTAAAATTTTATTATAACATTCAACAATTTTTGTAGTGTCGGGTAAGCTGGCAAAAACCAATTCAACAATTTCTTGTTTATTAATCGATAATTGGGAGTCTAATACCGTTTTCAACTTTTTCAAGGAGAACATGATTAATTGAGCAGCATATTGAATAAGCATATACTTGTCACATTCCAAAGTCTTGATAAGACTACTTTTTGATACAGGAGCCAATGTTATGTTTTCCAGAATAATTTTAGAACTATAGTTAGCATCGACACTTATGAATTCATTATTGAGTAAACTTTTCGGTACTGGCAATTGTAAAATATTTGAATATAATAAGGTATGTCCAATCCACCAAGAAGTTAAAGACGGATCATGATACCCACCACCATGTTGTACCATCCAATTCATATAAATAGGGACTAGTTCTGGGTTAGCTTGCAATAATTTCACAGTCAATTGCATTTGATTAAAAGCCTCCCAAGGTTTCAAAGTAGTTAAAAATGTGTAAATCAAATTATTGTTAATTCTAAAACTCGAGTTATTCATTTTCACTATTATACCTGAATTATTATTAACTTGCCATAATTTTTCATTGGGGAAGATTAAACCGTATTTGGAAGTACAAGTAAGCTTCTCCAAAAATTCAATAAACAAAGTATATAAAGTTTCATCAGATTTTTTATCAATTCTATTGAATAATGATTGGATCTTATGCATGAAATTTTCATTTAAAATTTTACATTTAGTTGATCTTTTGAAATTGGACTCTTGTAAAACCTTTTCGTCTAAAAATTTGATTATCATGGTAAGAGTAGTTGAGGTATCACCATCAATCATATGTTTCCATAAATTATTCATAATTTTCAGATTTGTAGTCAAAAGATCTTTTCTATGGAAATAAGCAACTTTTGAGTTCAAGTCAATCCAAAATTTTATGAAATTGTATCTGACCGACAAATGTTCTTTTCCGACTTGCAAAACATTGGAATCTTCCAATTCATTTTTGGATGGCAATAACAATTTTGGTAAAATAGTCAAAGTAAGATCGAAACTGTTTAAAAATTCATTTGCAGTGATGCTATCATAATTGACAATGTGAGTCAAGATTCTTAAAATCGGGTTTGTCAGTGATTGTTTGTTATTGTTTAATGCTCTGTATATGACTTTTGAGTAATTGTTGAGTATATCCTTATAAACGGTCACTATTTGTGTTCTCAATCCGAGTATTGTCACTTGACTGCTCAAATCTTCCTCAGCGGGCTCTTTGTAGACTCCAGATGTCAAGTTGATTAAGCCCAACAACTTAGATAATTTAACAGAAGTATCAACAAAGCTACTATGGTCATTGGTAGAGGCATAATATGACCAACTGGTAAGCAATTTAGGTAATTGACCATTCTCAATAAATTGAATTAATAAAGTTTTTGAGTTGTCAGCAAGTATTTTATTGACCTTCTCCAGAATTTCAGTGTCAACATTAGAAGACTGCGCTGGTCTAGGCTTCTTGAACTTGTTTCCACTCATCAATTTTTCTGCTTGATCTATAGTTTGATATGGTAAAGTATTTACTATGTAGAAAAAATATGGTGATGGGGTATTGCATATAATTTAGCTGCAAAATTTAAATCTACACATTGAGTTATTGTGTATTACATTTATTCTATAAAATGTATATGTGATAAATATTAGGTATATGGTTATGCCCATACTTGTAAATGTTCAAAGAAGTCTATTCTCTTACCTTCTTTGTTGTCAAGATTGTCAATAACAGCTTTTCGCAAATCATCTACCATTACTGGATGTCCGCAGGCCACTACTCCTATAGACCCACATGTTTCCTTGACTGTTGTTTCTATTAATTCGTTCATCGATGGTCTTCCTTCCACAAAGCTAACATGCAGCAAATCCGATTTGATCAATCTCAAAATAGGATCTTGTGATATCTGATCGTAAGGAGAGGGATATTTAGGAGGTAAATATGAGTCTAGTATCAACGTTACTTCATCAGACGCTTCTGACACCGGTAAGCTCTCCAGCAAAGAACCAAAATCAAATTCACTATCATCGATAGTTGTAGTGGTAGACAACTGTAGTTCTCTTTCATGAACAATGGTTTCTTCACATTTCAACTTAGTTTCGAGGTTTTCCGGTACTAATTGATTTATCGGCCTTCGATAATATTCATCTTTATCAAGAAGCCCACTAGATGGTCTTGTAACATATACTATTGTATTTATCTTTGTATATTGTAATGATTTCAATTCTTCATAAAACCAAAATAAGGATTTGTATTCTCGAATCACCCAAACCAATGTAATGGTTTGTCTATTGCTGTCACTAGCTTTGGATGCAATATGTTTAGCTTCAGAAAACATTCCGGGGATACCATTACCACCTCCAACATAAACGGCATTATCGTATTTTTTACAGGGGCTTCCATCACCATATGGACCTTCAACACTTACTCTCATGAACATTGATTTATTGGGAAGCTTGGTCAATTGTTTATAAAGCCCGTGAGTCATACCTCCTTTCACTTTGACATAGAAGATGATGTTACAATCATCCTCAACGCTTTCATTGTAAGTAAATGGATGAGACTGCCAAAAGCATGAAAGTTTCATGAAATGTATATAGGCAAATCCCCCAGCAACCGGCTTCCAAAGTTTACCCATGGGGATGGTTATTTTGATTGTTTCATCAGCTATTAATTCTAATTTAGCTTTTGGAAATCCGAATACAAATAACCTGGCAATTCTGGTTAATCTATCAATTACCCAAATTAAAGTAGCAACCATATAGAATTGTGCATGATTAAAGCGATAAACGTGCACCCAAGCTCCAGCTATAAATAAAGAGCCTAATACAATATGCATTAATTGGAATAGTTCATAATTCCTTCTTCTTATGAAGAGAAACCCCAGGATTATTATGCCTCCTACTGCAACCATACTGACAGTTCCCCATATCATATGGTTTTGTTTCATCATTGTAGAATAGTTTTCAGTCCCTAGACTATTCATGGAAAGAGAGAAAGTGATAGCATGAATAGCACTTAACAAAAATACCACTCTACCTATCCATCGGTGGTAAGTGATAAATGTGGCATAATTCCATTTCGTCAACCAAAGTAAAAAATTATTTCTTCCTCCAAATAATATTAGTAAAGGAACCAATAATCCAACACTAACACCTGAACGGCCAGCGACGTATCTCAAAACCCCAATTGTTCTGGTAGCGAAAATAGGGTCATTTTCGATTGGCGTTACTGAAATAGAACATAAAATACCAACCAAAATTAAAAATGTTGTAATTACAATCGATTCAAATCTCGAAGGTATCAACATTTGAAAAACAATCAAAAATTGTTGATCATTTGTCTTTTTACGTCTAATTGCTGCTGGAAGGGTAATATATCTTCTAACGAATATAGAAAATTTACCATTTAGCTCTTTTAATACACTTGGAAATAAGATTTTAGTCCATGAGGCAATTGAACCCATGATTAAGACTAAGACCCAATATCCAAGCATAATTGACCCCGAAATCATTGAATCATCGAAATTTTCCAAGAATGAAGTAATTGAATTGACATATAGTATTGATTCTTCTTGCTCTAGTTTAATTGGAACATCTATTGTTGTACCGATATCAAAATTTGCTATTTCATGAGGATATTTCGCATTATTGACATAGTTAATCATCGCTTCGTCAATATCGATTAAAGTAATCGTTTGATTAAAATCCGTAGCACAAAAGCTTAAAAACTCGGAAACATAGTGGTCGGATAATTTGTTATTGTTATAGTAACAACCTGCCAAGCTTGCTAATGCATTTTTGTTGAAGCATGGGCATGGATCGCGTTTGAAAGAACCACCAAGTGATTCACACATTTTCGCAGTCCTTTGTATTTGCAAATTGCAACCATAAAGAACTTCAAAAGTTTCACTGTAGTAGAACGATGGTAAGGACCCTACAACAAACGTTAGCAAGAACAAGAAATATATTTTCATTATCAGTTTGGTTCAATCTCACACCATAGATTTTGTAAAATTTCCTTTCACATTTAGCGGAGTTACGACGTATATTTATTTACCGTTTAGTTTTCGATTAGTCTGGACCCTATATTATTTAATCATCGAACAAACTAGCGATTTGGGTTTTTGAGGTCTTGAATTGGTAAAGTAGGCGGCATCAAATGCATAAATCTGATCAGATTTATAAAGTTTATGCAACCTATACCCCAAAAATTATTTTTAGAAATACACGGTGAAGATCACACCTGCAGACTTTGCGGTTAGAGCAATGAAAGATGACTTCCATTGTAATTAACAGTACTGGTCTTCTTACAAGCTGAGCTTCAAAAACGTATTGGTATTCTCGTCAAATCGATGATGAAGGTTTCTCAGCCAACCCATATAACCAATACGGTATGAATGGAATCTTGCGTGATTGAATTGAAATGTAGGGCATTTAATAAAACAGTTTATGTTATTGTGTTTGGTATTCGTCTATTTCAGGCGAGTGTAAGTTAATATCTGCCCAAATAAGAGTAATATTTACTAACATACGGAAATGATATCTATAAAATTAGTTATCAAGGTGTTCTATACATATTTTCCGTTGCAATTCCAAAGTGAAACACCATATAGAAATAACTGCTATGCCAAAAATTTTATACATGACAGACGATATTATTGCAAAATCAGTTTCCAAGTTGTGGCGATATGCAAAAGTAGAACTTTATTAACCTTAATATCATTGACAATCGATTGTTGGTTAGAATATCCAAATGAGATTCCTTTGGGAAAAGTCGTACATATTTCCAGTTCAAGTTCAATTGCGACCAAATAAACCCAAATTAGATTGCAATGCTCATACTAACCATAGAGGCTAAAATAGAGGCTAAAATGGAGGCTTAAATTAATATGCTAAACTATAAATGCAGCTATACGATGTTGATCGTATCCAATTAACCACATATTCCTTCATTAAGAATTGCACAAGCTTACTTTTTCCCTTTCTAAGTACGATAATTTTTTCGCAGCTTCATAACAATAGATTTTCAGAAGTTTCGTATTTATTTCGCGTATGTATATCGGGTATTCGGAAACCTAAAAATAGAAGGACAAAAAAGTCATGCTAATAATCATCATAATCTAGTAATTCTATGCATCCAGATTATTGCTTGATATTCTTTTTGTAATTTAAGTAGGCAAGTAACTAATGTTTTTGAAATCGTTATCAGCCGCCACACAATTTTTTAGTTAAACTTTATGGTTGAAAATTTTTTTCTTCGATTATCGAAAGATTCTACTTTGCAGAAACATTATTGCTGAATATATTTTATATGCCCACTTATTCAATGGCCTATATTACGCCTCGTGGCGTTGGAAACTCCCGTGCCTGCCTCAGGATTTTGAGTTTCGTACAATTGTTGCATGGGTAGTTTACGAGGAGAGTTTAAGTATAATCAGGGCAAAATAGTTACATAATATTCTGAAATATGAGCCGATTATTCATTTTTGCAAATAATTCTGGAATCCATTGTCATTTGAGCTCCCCAAGTAATTTTGAGACTTTCAATCGATGATAACATATACTCAAGGAAGATGATTTATTAAAATTGTAGTTGTCTATAATCTTTTTACTATAAAGTACAAATTATTCCTCATCGTAATCTTCTAGCCAGAACAGTTGGACCATACCAGCAATTGACAAAGCTGCCATGATCCACCAAATTAACCAACCAATCTCGTGTTTTTCCCCTACCGACATTAGCCACCCAAATATTAATGGACCAGCAAAGTTAGCAAATGCTAGCATTGTCATAATAGTACTATTGACGTAAATTCGATGCTTGGGGGAGGCTGCACGATGATTTAAAATATTGATTTGCGGCAGCCCAGTTGAACTTGCTAAAGTTTTTAATGCCGTTAAACTATATAAAAATGCAGTGGAAAACCATTCAGGATAAGAATCGTTGTATTCTTTTAATGTGAATATTGTCATTGGGACTAGAAGATAAACCAACGGGAAGAAGGCGGTTGATAATCTATATCCATTAATTGTGCCTAATCTGGAATCAATAAATGGAAAAATCAATAATATAATTAGAATGCCCATAATACCAGTCGATGAAATTAAAGTACCAATAGATTTGGTATCCCATCCAAATCCGCCAACAATAGTAAATGGAAATTTTAACCTCTCGGGTTTGAAATTACCAGCTAAAAATACTGGTAGGAATTCAATATAAGTAACGTTGTGCAATGAAAGAATGAAATTACCTAACATCACAGAAATAACCCTAGGGGTGAATGCTCCTGAATAATCAACTTGGTAATTTTTAGGGCGTCCATGAGAATGATTATCTTCAAAATCAATCATATCATTATTAGAATACGTTTTTATAAGTGCATTGGCTGCATTTTCAACTCTGGTATCAATTGAGTCTGTATCGCCATTATAAGTTTGGATTGAATCTTCCGAGTTGATTGAACAGTTATCATTTAGCAATGCCGTTTCTTCTGTAGGTGGATCGGGAGTTGGAGTTGGAGTTGGCGAAGTGGAAACCGCTCTTTTATTTCTAACCGTATTCCAAGGTCTAACTGGGCAAGGATAACCCAACTTAGTTAAGAGGTAATCCCCTAAATCAACACCATAATCCCTTCTATATTTAAACATTTCATGAGTCTCTTCTAGAAACAATGCCCCACAAAGAAAACTAAACCATAAGAAAAAAGCCGCCACAATATTTGACATAAGGTAAGGGTATTTGTTGGTGAGTTTTCCCAAGATATTCAATTCCACTTTATCATGGTAAGGATTATTCGGATTAGGATTGGCAAAATAGCCACCAATCATGGGACCAACTACCGAGCCAAAATTGAAAAATAGTGGTAATGTTGAAAATGCAATTGGTTGATGGCGTTTCTCGTGAGCGATTTCACCTACAACTGTACGAATTACGGACAGATTTCCATTCAATGTCCCTGATAAACCTCTAGAGAACAATGCAAAATAAAAATTGGTTGAAAACCCAAACAATATTAACGATATTGATGTCCCAATCAATCCAATTAACAAGACAAATTTGCGACCAATTCGATCGGATAGTTTCCCCCATTGAATTGCAAATAGAAATTGACAGAATGAAAATGAAGCAGCCAAATATCCAGAAAACCGGGGTATATCTTTTTCCTGTTTAGCGATTTGAAAATCCCGAATCATATAATATAAATACGGAAATAATGAAGTTAATGCGATCGGTTCAGAGATCCTAATTAAACTAATAACCACCATTTGACGGACGGGGAATCCCTGTAGTTGTTGTTTCACACTATACCTAACCATTTGAAAGAAGATGGAAATCGAAATATAAAATTATGAATCATAACCCGGCTAACATATAAATCGGATCGATGTTTGATGCCCTGTCCTAACGTTTCTAGGTAAAGACGAAAAAAAGAATTTGCAACCATTATGAGTCAGGAAATAATCAAGAAGCTTACTAATTTATGAGATCAATTGAGCTAATCAGAGTTTACTTAGTAGGATATACCATTGTATTTGTGAAATAGCTTTATAGCATCGATCTCGACAATGTTTATTATGTATTTCAAATATGCAATTGTGGTTAAAATTGTCGCAATTTTTTTAATTGCATTCAGGCCTGGGATTAGATTGAATAACGAAAAAATGGAATGATCAAAGAGATAGACCTAAAATAGATGACATATAAAACCAGAGATTGGAAGATGGTCGTTGTATGTTATACCATGGTAATCAATAATGATAGCCAAGATCAATAAAAGTGAAATTGATATAAAAGCGAAGAAATAGATGGAGTAAATTGATAATTGGCATATCGAATGATGGCCAATGTAGAAAGAAAACACAAAGCTAGCACCAGCCTTTCCCATTATATAAAGAATCGCAAACCATTATTTGTGTAAAAGTCCAGGGTGTCTCAAAATTTGTTAGCTCTTAGCCACTGTTCTCATTATAGAATTAACCGTGTTTTGTAATACTAATAACAAGCCTATAATTGACTTTACCAAGAATCCAATATCGGTTAATTGACTCTAGAATAGACAGGTATACTATACCCATTCCAATCCAAAACAATAGCTTTGTTTAGCTTCATCCAATTTCAACAACCAACCTGGCAAAAAAACATGATGTAAAAAGAAAATAGTTATACCTGGTTCGAGAAGAAACATTACTGAAATTGTCATTCTAGGGTATCCCCGAAAAGTCAAGTCAATGTTAAATTACCACTCTAGGAAATGTCAAATACGCCACTTAAAAAATCTCGGCAACTGCCGATCCCCTCAGCAACCAAAGAAAAATACTTCCGTGACGTACACTAACGTTACGCCTACATTACACCAACACTACACCGACATTACACCAACACCAACACCAACACTAAAACTATTACATTAACGCCATTGCCATTTCCATAACCAAATATACACTGTACATATAATAAATATCAAGTACATACCAAACTAATCTACAACAAGAGTATCACCTCCCTAAATCAAGGACCACGGACCACTAGCAATACTGTCTCGACGGAGATACACTAGTAAATCAACCAATCCTAACTCTAAAATTTTTATTGAATAAAATAGTGACACTGGGTGAAACAGGGTAGTGAAACAGGGTGTTGAAACAGGGTAGCGAAGCAGGGTAGAGTAACCAAAAGAAATAGTGACACAACAATGAGAGATCCCTGACCAGAAGTACAACTGGTGGCTGGTAGATGACGAGATACTACCTTGTAATTAAGTAATGTAGATCGCTCAATGACACATTCCAGGGCTTTCTTTTGCTGACGTCATTGTGTTGGTGGCTAATTTTAAATATGATGACAATTTTATAAATAAAAAAAGATATTTTCTGGGGTAGGAAAAATAATAGCTTTAAATAAACTTGCCCGACCACGATTGGATTTTTCTGAGTTTACTATGAAATTGGTATGTATAAGAACACTAGTAGTCTATACTTATGTATAGATTACTAGTATTGATAACCCTTGTCACAGTGTTTGTAGTGGTTTGAAATATTATGTTGATAGTTGATACGTTTCGCTTTTGTTTTGATTTGTTTTGACTTTTTTTTAATTTGATTTAATTTGTTGTTTTGATGGTGATGCTTAATGTTTGGTTACTTGGTTATTGTATATTCTGATGGTTATGGATATGTTATGTTTACTTGGATTTGTCGATGTCAAGTTTAAGTTGATTTGTTACATTAGAGATGATTTGTTACATGCGCCTCGACAAAATTTTACAATGAGATTTGGAGTATCGGGTAGTATTTGTTGATACTGATTGGTATTGTTAATACCAAAACGAAATGTTGGTGTTACTATTACTATTGTGATCATTTTACTATTACTATTAGTGTTACTATCAATCACATGGATTATCAATCATCCGATAATTCCCCAAAGTGGTTTGATTTTTCCTTCTCCGAATTATATACAGGATGCAGATCCATGGAATGATTTTCCTGTAAGCGAAATTTCATAGCAATTTGGTGGTACCGGATAATCATTCTATTGGTGTGATTGAAATTCTACCTCGTGCACTCTGGTCACTGATTCTACCATATTGTAAAATCTCAAAATCAGTAAAATAACAACAAAAGTTTGCTACCTAAGGTTTAGTAAAGATATTTTTTATCTATTAATTTAATTGGTGCGTTTACGTCGATTTAGTTTTTGTTCATCCAAACATAATCCGTTGCCTAGTGTATCTGATTATATTAGAAACCCCCTTATCTTGTCAGATTGTTGTTGGTGTTTTCTTATCGACCTAAATTATTTGTTGCATAGTGCCTACCTGGTTCCTGCTCCCTGTCCATTCTTCTCGTAAACCGCATATTTGCCCTTCGGACGCGGCACGAAAGATTCGAAAGATAACTACCAATTCAGTGGATTGACTTTTGACACCCCAAATCACACCATCAATCATATTACCCCATATCCTACCCTGTTATTATTGACTCAAATTTAACCAATTCAACATAATTTCATCTAGATTTTTGCCTTTAGCACTTATCGGTGATTGGCAAACATATTACTATATTAGGGTTCGCACAGAAAAGAGTGAAACATTCAAAATAATAATTTAAACCTATTACATTCCACAACATCTCCACGAAATTCCACCCCAGGTCTATTGTTCGTTTTAGGTGTAAATTCAACTGTGACGTAATATTGTTGATTTGGAAAAAATATACTTGCATTTATTTTTTTTAATTTTTTTTTTGTTTTGACAACCAAAAAAATTTGATGTACTAACAACCAGAATTTTTTAAAATTGAAATCTTATAAATCATCCAAGATCGACAAAACTACTATTGAAGGTTCCATGATTAAAGAAATGAAGGAACCAACTTTTACTCTTGAAAATTATCCTGATTTACCCAAACAATATGAGATATTGTCATTATTGGGGGAAGGTGCTTTTTCACAAGTTTACAAAGCTTGGGATTCGATCAAATTACAATATGTTGCTATTAAAATCATTAATAAATTGAGTTTGACTAATAAACAATTGAAAAATATCAATCAAGAAATATCAATCATGAAACAGATAAATCATCCTAATTTATTGAAGTTATTAGATAATTATGAATCATTTAATCACCATTTCTTGATTTTAGAATACATTAATGGAGGTGAAATATTCAATAAAATCATTGAATTTACTTATTTCTCAGAAGTTTTATCCAAACATGTATTTTTGCAATTATTATCTTCCTTGGAATATTTGCATGTCAATAATATAGTTCATCGTGATATTAAACCAGAAAACTTATTATTCAAAGTCATCCCCATCAAAGAACGAAAAGATGCTGCCGATTACTTGCGGAAATCAGATGATAAAAATAAAAAAGATGAAGGTACTTTCGTTCCAAATTATGGTGGAGGGTCAATTGGAATTATCAAATTGGCTGATTTTGGCTTAGCGAAAAAATTACCTTCAACTAATATCGATTCTTTGAAAACTCCCTGTGGTACTGCCGGCTATACTGCCCCCGAAATTATTCATTGTCATGATGCTAATGGTAAGAAAATATCCATCAATAAAAAGAATTATTATAATAAATCGGTTGATATTTGGTCGTTGGGTTGTTTTTTGTACACTATATTATGTGGGTTCCCTCCATTCTATGACGATGACCCCAATCAATTAACTATGAAAATTATTAATGGTAATTACAAATATTTGAATCCATGGTGGGATGAAATCTCCCCTGACGTTAAAGATTTGATTGATAAAATGTTGGTGACCAATCCAGATGAAAGAATTACTATCCAAGAAATTTGGCAACATCCTTGGATCAAAGGGTTCAATAAGGATAGCGATATCCAATATTCTTACTTCCAAAATTATCGAATTTATCCAGTAAAGGACGAAGAAGATGATAAAATTGATAAACCCATTAACGAACATTTAAGTGTACCAATGAACTTATCCAATCAACCGTTATTATCTCCAATGGCCATAGCTATCAAACAGGTTTTCGATAATCCGGCAATGACAGGTAACGACGAAATAAATTATGATCAAACTACTGTACACTTTATCGAAAATTTCTCCGATGAAGACGAATTACCTTATCATAGTAATATTAAAATCCCCATGAAATCTCCTTTCCCAGCCAAGTCTAAAGTCAACTTTAGAAATGTATTTGTCGAAAGTGAAGATGAGGAGGACGACGACGAAGATGAAGACGACGAAGATGATATCACCAGTTTGAATGAATTTACAGTGAAATCAATCAGTGGATCAATGACTAAACCTAAAACCGGTATACCATCAATTGTTTATGATGATTTCCCCGAGGGTGACTTGTCTAGCACACTTGACGACGATGATGAAAACAGCGAAGATAGCGATTACCACACCAGATGTTCAAGCATAATTTCTGGTATAACTGGAGATTTCAAATTCACGCTTAATCTAAATGATTCAAATTTATTATCAAGAAGAAGATCGTCGGTGGTTTCTAAAAAACAAGCCAATATGATGAACACAGAAGTCACTAAATGCCTTTCAACGTAAATAGATCAAGAGAGAGGAAACGAAACATCATAAAGAACCATTCAATTTCACTTAAAAGTTTGCATAGAATGCAATATACCTATAGATTAATAGAAACATCAAGTTTTTGTTACTTTTTTTGCATCATTGAATAATCAGGTTATTATTCAACAATTCCATTATAAATTTATTTCAAAACACCTACAAAACTATGCTCCTATAAACAATAAAGTTTATCGAAATGATTTGAGTCTATTATTAGTTTATAGAGATTAAGATTGTATTTATTAAATTTAGCAGTGTTATTTATCAATATTGTAGTAGTAACATCATTGTGACAACTCCTCTAACAAATTTAATCTCTAATCAAAAATTATATACAAACGAAATAAATAATAGCTGGCATGACCTACTCTGTTAGCTAATCCTTACCTTTTAACTGGTTTGATATCTGCTGAAGTTGGTTCGACTACGTCATCTTCTTCTGGAATCAAAGCATCGCTTGCTTCTAATAAATCAGCTAATTCACCACTTTGAGCCATACTGGTGACAATATCACATCCACCGACAAAGTCTCCATTGACATATAATTGTGGAATAGTTGGCCATTCTGAATATTCTTTAATCCCGTCTCTTAATTCAGCATCTTCTAATACATTGTAAGCAGCAAATTTTTCTGGATCCACACCTTGTTGACCCAAAGTTTGAATTGTAGCTCTAGAAAATCCACATTGTGGATATTCAGGGGTTCCCTTCATGAATAAGACAACTTTAGAGGAAGAGACGGCTTTGTCGATAGCATCCTTGATCTCAGTAGAGATGAATCTAATTTGGGGTCTAGCAATAAACCTAGAGTTCTAAAGAAAGTTAGTGAAAGTTGTAAATAGTAGATGGTCTATATTATACATACTATTCTTGCAATATTAAAGGTCGATCTGAACATGTTTCTGTTGTAGTATTGAAGCAATCAATTTGTAAGCTGATTTCAACCGATTCTTACTTGACCAAAAAAATCGAATATGTTATATACAGGAAATTTGCAACATTGATTCCAATTAACCACATATAAAAGTATGGGAAAGTAATGGGATAATATTGGTTGTCCGTTGGAAATACACTAACAATAAATGAGTCTAAATATATATGAGAATATTAAACGGGTACATTTTTATCAAATTTTAGACATAAGTAAAGCAATTCTGGTTTTACAAAAAATAAATAATAGAAATAGACGCTACGATTAGATCCAGGTGAATATATGTTAGTAATGATCTTCTATACATTTACACTACAATCTAATATTTACTACTTTGCTTCTGATTAACCATAACTTTTAATTTTGATGAATATTTATTTTTTGCACCCAATTTGTGGTAATATAAAATCATATCCACAAACACAAATATTTATAATTTATTTACTTTTGTTTTATTATACAATAACTTATATTATAATACAATGTTATCCTCATTCTTAATTTTAGTGGTTTGTCTTTTAACCTCCACCTCATTAGCGGTTTATGCTCCTGAATCTGGCGATGATTGGACTCTTTTGAGACCAGATGAAGATTCACCTCTTTATAGTTTTGATACTGTTCCATTTGAGTTTGGTATCATTGTTACTCCATTTGTTGTTACCGATGAAGGTAAATTAGCCAGACCGCCATTGTCTAGTTTCACTCGTTCCCATACTACAACATTAACTACCTCAATTATTATGGTGACACAAGCGCCAACTCCAACAAAAGAAGTAGAAGTTTACCAAATCCAAGACGGTCAAGTTCAGAAA
This sequence comes from Suzukiozyma candida, assembly GCA_030557765.1. NCBI lineage: Eukaryota > Fungi > Ascomycota > Pichiomycetes > Serinales > Debaryomycetaceae > Suzukiozyma > Suzukiozyma candida. Next base: position 42,713 of record JANIVU010000179.1, read on the forward strand.
TACCCCAACTACCCTGGTAATGGTAACGGGAAGTGGGAGGAAGAGGATGATGAAAATTGTGAGAAAGAAATTATTGAAGAAGATTGTGATGATGAATACAAATTCAGCTACAACAAGAGAGATTGGGATGATTGTGGCGATGAAGATCATGGTTGGGATGAGATTGAATATCCAGTCTTTGGTGTTGCTTGTAAAAAGAAGTCTACTTTAGTTATGAGGTTAGATAATTCTGTTTTATGGGATTCTGAAAATAGAATCGGCTCAATTGTTTCAGGTCATCAATTCCAATTTGATGGTCCAGTTCCTCAACATGGTACTATTTATGCTGCTGGTTGGTCAATTACTTCAGATGGTCAATTAGCGCTTGGTGGATCTACCAAATTTTACCAATGTGCTTCTGGTGAATTCTATAATTTATATGATAGAGCCATCGGTGGTCAATGTTTCCCAGTAGTCTTGGACATTGTCGAGCTTAAAGATTGCTAGTTTCTAGTATTTATCTTTTATATATTAATGTGATTTCTGATTAAACCGTGTAATTCCGTTTCGCACTCTAAAGAAATAGCGAACTTTACAATATACTGCTAAAGTTGCTGCTACACGATACACCACCGTACAAACCAATAATGCAACAAGACTAACACCAATATTTGCTGTTAAATCGTACGCTTCAAGTACATGCTGTCCAGTTGCTAATGTACAATCAATTACCCCACAACCAAACTGTTGATTTCAATTTTTCGCATGAAGAGATTTAATTTAATGAACTAAGAGATCTATTAAAACCTACTCTACTACTCGCTTAAGTTAAACTCTACAGGTGAAGCGTTAAATATGTGTTCTAACTTTCTACCACATTTCTTGTGATCTTCTTCGAGTCGCACTGAATTTGAGGTAAAACAAATAACCAGAGTTACAGCTACACATATCTGTGGCACAGCTCTGTTCCGTATATGAAAGCTATTTGTTCGCAACATACAACTATTACCGGCCAAGTAATTTGAAACACGTTGTTAAGGTAATTGAATAATCGCCTGGAATTCCACATTTAAGAATATGCGAGTTATTCCACTTACACAGTTAGTGCAGATTCCAGTTCAATTGAAACTGATCCAAGTCACTGACACGTTCAACCTCACGATAAAGAATGAGAGTTGTCACGTACTATTCGGAGATCGAATTGGCATGGAAAATTTTCTTTCAAAAATCAAAGATGATAATTGTTTAGTTATAGAATGTTTGCAAAGCCTCGATAGTTTAATTAATCAATTGAATCATTTACAATCTTGTCAAGTATTAAACACGTTAATCATCCCAAATCTATCGTGGATTGTCTGGGAATTGAAAATTATTGATAAAAATAATTGGCAGGACTATAATTTGGCAAAATTTCTACCATATAGTGATAGACTAAACCACTTGCTGCAAACACTTGAAGCTATAAAAGCTGTCTATAAATGTAATGTAATTGTATTATCTTATGATGTTCAATTCGATAAAGGGTATAATTTTCAAAAAATCGATCAAATTGATCAAACCAACAACTTGACTACTTATACCAATCTACCATCCAATTACTTGATGAAACTAGATTATTTAATGCATTTAGATGAGAATGCCAATCTTCGACAATTCGAATACGATCAAATGAAATGGATCGTTAAATAGAAAGAAGGACCTAATATACCTACATTTTACTGTCATTACTGTTATAGAGGTATTTACACTACACTGAAAAAAGAACAGTCAATTTTGACAACCGTTGATGCAGATGGATCGAAATCTATACCCATACTGCAAAGTACGTTGCTAAACAAGTAAAGTAGAGATTAAAGAGAATTGTCAATAAAAATGATTAATAGGATTGAATTGACAATTGTAAGACTGATAGGATAGCGAGAAGAAATTCATCATACATGGAAGTGGTTCGAACACTGATGATTGATTCTCCAGTGTCAAATTTGATTCTTGTTTCAATATTAATAAACCCACGAAATATCTCGTACCATATGAAAAGTTTACCATTTAATCGATTAACAATCTAGAGATGATTACGTAGAACTTCAGTAATCGCTTCGCGATGATGATTGAAATTATCGCTTCGCGATTATTTCTACAATTCATACTATTTTAATATGTATTTATTAAATAACTTGGTTCTAAATGCATCATAACCTACATAACGGTCAAGTCACCGAATTTTTCCTTGTAACCTGGTACTTCGTATTTACCGTGTTTGACCATGTAAGTGACTTTATCATCCAAGTCTGGTCTGGCGGCGGCAACATCGTCGACGGTCAATTGGTCGAAAGGTCTGGCGTTTTCGATATCTTTTAAGGTAGTTTCCAATTGTTTGATTTCATCCAATACTGATTTTTCAGTCAATTTAGCGTTTTCAATGGCTTTGGCTTCGAAGAGTTCAATATTCTTCAAGTTCTTGGAGACATCGTAAGTGATTGGTTTGAAAGCCTTGACTGATTTTTCAATTTCGTCTACTACTTTGCTGTTTTTCAAGACTGATCTGTAATGGCTGAAGTCGACTTCAGTAGCTTGTTGACCTAAAACGTATTGTTGTTTCTTGGCTTCGTCGTATCTCTTTTTGAAGGCAGTTAAAGAGGAAGCAGTGGTACCGGTCAAACCCAAAGAAGAGATGATCTTGGCCCAGTCTAACTTGGTAGCAGTGGTTTTAGCAACAGAGGACATAATCTATAGGTAGTTAAAGCTTCAGTAGGTAAAACCTTGAACAAAACCGTTCGCAGTTTTTAGGCGTTAGACCAATCAAAATCAAAAATTTCATTTTCACCAAAATACACGACTTTTTAAATCACATGACTAAAATAGTTGATTTTACAACCATTCAATTCTACCACTAGTAAGAGATCACCACATTTTAGGATCTTATGCTACGATGGCACCAATGAAAGGATTAACACAATTTATAGTGGATTTAAGAAGTACTAAAGATTCACATGAAGAAAGTAAACGAATTAATCTTGAAATCAATAATATTCAATTGAAATTTAATTCTAATTTAAATTCTTACCAAAAGAAGAAATATGTTTGCAAGTTAATGTATATTTATTTAATGGGTTATACAGAAATGGTTGATTTCGGTATTAAAGAAGCTCGTGAATTGATTAGTAGTAACTCATACCAAGAGAAACAGTTGGGTTATTTGGCTATAAACTTATTGCATGATTATAAACCACCAGATCTGATCATGGATCATTTGGATCATGTATTGGATTTAGTATACTCTACTTTGATACGAGACTTACAATCAGAACATGAAGATATCAATTGTGTTGCCTTAAATTTCATTTGTTCTCACTTCAATATAAATGATGATACTCCCAACAATTTACAACCACATGGTAATTGGCAGGAATTGATCGATATGGTTTATTCATGTTGTACTTCTCCTTTAACTTCTAATTTAATCAAGAAAAAGGCTAGTATAACCCTTTACATTTTACTCAAATTATACCCCCAAGTGGTTAGTATAAATACTACCTGGATTCCTCGTTTATTATCTTTACTAGATAATGAAGATCTAGGCGTGGTTGTCTCATCCATACCATTAATTGAATTGCTCATCAAATTACAACCAAAATTTATCAAATCAATACTATCGTCGATTTCCAATAAACTATACCAGCTAATTATCGATAGAAATTGCCCTCAAACATACTTCTATTACGATTGTCCGGCTCCTTGGCTAGTTATCAAACTATTACGTTTGATTGAAACGTTTTATATGACCCCGTCCCATCAAACTAACGAACCCATTTTAGCAATCACCGATTTAAATGATTCGATACTAGGTCAGTTGCGTCATATCGTTAGCAAATCTATTCAGACTGCTTCACAACCATTGCAGGGTTTACCCAATCGTAATTGCCAACTGGCAATTTTATTTCAAGCTGTTTCCTTAGCGGTGTTCTTGAACGCATCCCCCGATGCAATTGATGGTGCTATAAACGCTCTACTTTCTTTACTAAACTCAAATGATACAAATACCAAGTACTTGGCCTTGGATGCGCTTATCAAATTGACTTCACGATCGAATCAATTGGAAAGTAAATTTGATGATAATCTCCCGCAAATTTATCAATTGTTACATGATAAAGATGTCTCGGTGAGGAAGAAATCATTAGATCTCATTGTCACGGTTTGTAACCCGAAATCTTATAATAATATCATTGATCAATTATTGGACTATTTCCCAGTATCAGATTTCCAAATAAAACCTGACTTGGCAATTAAAATCGCCATCTTGACCGAAAACTTTGCAGTTGATTCTACTTGGTATGTGACAACAATGTTAAAACTTTTGTCAATTGGAGGTGGCTATAATTCTAATGGTATCAGTTATATTTCTAATGAAGTTTGGGAAAGAATCGTGCAAATTATTATAAATAACGTTGATCTACAATTGAAAAGTTGTAAACTAATTATTAATTTGTTGAAAACAGCGTCATCTAATAATAAAACCAACCCTGCTGTGGTTCCAGAAAGCTTGGTCAAAGTTGCGGCTATTATATTGGGAGAATTTGGTGATCAAGCTGATCAATTACCCGATCATAACATTGGCTCACAATTTCAATTGTTATACGAAGCTTATTTCAAAGTTTCATTGATTACTAGAGCCATGCTTTTGTCAACATTTTTGAAATTCTTAAGAAAATTTCCCGATAACGACTTCCAATTTGATATTGTTGATTTATTTGAAGCAGAGTCACAATCTCTAGATTTGGAAATTCAAACCCGAGCTTATGAATATTTGCAATTAGCGACAATGAAATCAAATTTCGCTCTAGCTAATGAAATTATAAAACCTTTACCATATTATTCTCAAAAGGAAAGTGTATTGATGACAAGAATTGGAATGAATAACACTCACATCAAACGAAATCGATCAATGGTTTTAGCAAATGTTATAAAGCAAGATAATGAAAATCCATTTGAAGAAACAAACAAAATTAACTTATCCTCAAATTGGTACCCTGGATATCTTCGAATGCTACATTACGATGCTGGTATCTTTTACGAGAACCAATTGATAAAAATTACATATAGATTTGTCAAGGATGGTTACAAATTGAATCTAAAATTAACAATTATCAATAATTCATTGAAATCACTAGGTACAAACATCACTGGTTTTAAAGTTTTGAGTATGGAAACCGGAACTGATAGAGAAAATCCAACCTACATTATAAACATTAGCGAGTCACCCGAACCATCTTTTACCAATAAAACCACACTTGAATTTGAAATTAAAATCCGAAATATTGTTGAAATCGAAGAAAATCCAATTGTAACATTCACATTCACATGTGGTGGCTCATTCAATCAATTGAATTTGAAGCCTCCTATTGCATTATTGAAATCAATCAGTTCTACCAGCACACCTACTGTTGATGAATTCCGGAAAAGATGGGTACAAATTGGTGAACAATTGGGGATTGAAAATGGAGAGCACACAAACCAAGTTACTGCTAGCCATAGAGCGAATTCATCAAACATAGTCAGACTTTTAAATCGATGTGGATTTGTCGTGGTACATTCCACACAAGATGATGACGAGGCTCTTTTAGTGCTCGGAGCCGGGATTTTGCATACGCAGAACTCGAACTATGGGATTTTGGTTTCAATGAAATCAGTTGATGGAAAATTATTCGATGTGAATGTTAGATGTACAGGTGGTGGCGTAGCTGAGATCGTTTCATTGGAATTAAAAGAGGTCTTGGAAGGAAGCTTCTGATGTTTTATGGCGAAACAGATGACACGTATAAAGTATTGCTTTCATCTTCGAGTTAATTTTTGTAGTTGTCAGAGCAAGTTTTCAAAAGAAGCGTAAATAATTCAAACAGTGACGGTCGATACGAACGATTATCAAATATTCTACGTGACCAAATATTATTTGAACGGAGAATCAAGTCAATTTCAGATATTGTTGCTTAACTCCATAAACCACAAAAACAACAATAATTCTCAAGAGAAACCGAGGTACACTAGCAAACACAATAAATGTACGAACAACTTCAAGCACTGGTTTGGGACCCAATCTAGTCGAAAGCCAACAGACGCGACATGAACTCCTCTGAGGCTAGAAACAGCAACAAGCGAGAACAATATTCGAGAATTTAGGCTATATTTGCATGCTGTGACCAGTTCATTAGATGTCCAAACAATATTAAACCAATATTTGGTATTCAAGGGTGAGGTTTAGTACTTTATCTGGTAGTAGGATCGAAAGTGACCACTATATCTTCGATGTAAAGAATATACTTGATTGCTGATTGCTCATATACCAATTCATAGTTTATATATTCCATATATTTTAACAGGATCTGTTTATGAATCGCAAAATAGAAAAGCGGACGACATAAAAATAACCACATCATGTACTGATTTTCACTGTAAATTTCAATTATCTTGGGAATGAGTTAAATTGGTTGTTTGATTATTGTTCGATATTCCAGATATTCGACCTTATCCCCAGATCATTCAATTCACATTCCCCTCGTACAACAAGGTTTTAACGCAATAAAATTAACAATTCCTGGTTTCCGGTATGGGGTAGAAAATAAAGTTAGTAGGAGTCACAAAAATATGAAAACAAGTGATGGTTCATTCGGACAAGGACACGATTGACTAGATGTTCTACACGTTTTAGCTATAAGATTGTTCATTTTCAGTATTGTGGTCATCACGATTCCCCGTGCTGATTCAACTGATTGTTTCTACGGGCCGTGGCTTAATCTGGAAATCCGCACCAATGCAAAAGAATATGCAACAAGAAATTACACTTGCAGCAGATTTCAGATTGGATTTAGGGTCTACGGAGAGAAATTACTTATAAGGATGTTTTCCAGCCATGGTTGCTGACATTATTTAACTTAACTATGCTTGACGTTTTCAACGATAACCATGATATCATGTTACAATCATTCCAAAATTTGGATACCCCATTATTACAAGATCCTAATGTTGTTCTCAACTCAATGCCCATAGAAAAAACCAAGAAACAAATTGTAAAGAAATTAATTATGAATATTGGCCAGGCTACTTGTAGAAACAGTGCTGCTAAACCTAGTGCTATGCTTTTGGTCATTGCTAAAATGTCTGGCGCTGATGTCAGTCTAACTGATTTTTGATGGCTTCTAGCGGAGGACAGGTTTCGCTTTCTTATGTTTGATTATATTTAGTGCTTCAATTCTTCGCTCTTGACGAGTCCTTTTAGTGTATGGTTTAAATGAAAATAAACAATAAAAGTAATATTTGACAATTCTTGTAGAAATGTGAAATCAGGTAATTAAAATTCTCTCATTCTTTCGACGATAAAAATGCCTACTTGTAGTTTGTACCTTCTTAATATATAATTTTCTCTCGTAAGCTGTTTCAGCTGCAATTTACTACAATAAATTAAATGAAGAATGTCTTTACACATTAGCCTGTATTTTTGAAATTCGCAATTATTGAGAGAACCATCAGATTTAGCCTAACCATGTCTTAATTAATGTTCTTTAAAATTAGTTATTCTATGTATTGAAGTTGGTTTCCTCTTTAGGTTATATACTATTTTTAATTGATTCATTCTGTTGGTGTTCTGGATAATATTTGACACCGATTCATTAAAATTTGTTTTGGCTGCGAAATTCTTGTGTGAACTGGAATACCACTTTGGTAACACTGTTTCAACTAAAATTCACACAACTTTAACAAGTATCCTAATCTCATAGTGAGGGCTATATACAAGTTTGATTTGATAGTTCAGAATATAGAACAGGATTGGGACAAGGTTGAAGTATCCATTTTGGAAAATGATAGAATTGAATCCTATTCAACACTATTAAGGTTAATGAACAAGGCCAAATATACTGAACTAATAAAATTATACTAGAAGAACACTGCTGATCTTGTTAACTGATTCCAATATCTTCTTTCTATTAAGGTAATTGTTACTTGTAAAACGTTAAAGACTGTAAAAACAAATAGAGGCTATGCAGAAATATGAATCCATTACCAATTGGTATCATGGTGGTGGTGGTGATAGTGGTATTAAGTCTACATTGGGGTTAATCCGATGTCAACTTTTCGGATTTCTAATCCTATTTACAAATTGTCATCATGGTGGTGGAATTAAGTCCTCATTGGGATTAAATCCGATGTCGGTTCTGCGGAGTTACCTGTTTTATCCGGTGAATTGATTGATATGAAATTACCGATTTATAATCGTCCATTATGGGTAGAAGATCCATCTCTGTTCCAGCAGATTGAATAAGTATATATATTACTTGGAATTGCCGAAGATAACCCAGTAATTAATATAAAAATACATATGAAACAAGTAGCAATCATTGGTGGCTCATTCGCTGCTATTATCGCATTCAATACATTGATTGCATCATCAGAACCAATTGATATCACCATCATTTCACCTTCGGAATATTCCTGGAACAACGTTGCCGCTCCAAGATTATTGGTGGAACCGGAAAGGAAACACGAAACAATTGCTAATTTGAAAGAACATGTGAACAAGAGTTTGGAAAAATCAGTGCACACGGGGAAGTTCATTAAATCAACGGTCAATCACGTCGATTTGGATGAGAAGGTGATTTCGTTTCACGATAACAAGAGCAAGATTAATTATGATTATTTGATTATTGCCTCAGGTGCTAGATACGAATCCGATGCGTTCAAATTATCTGATTCTTCAGACTACCAAAAGTCATTTGACACAATTGATCAGTTAGCCAACAAGATCAAATTGGCTAAGTCGGTTGCTATTATTGGTGGAGGTCCCACTGGTGTCGAAGTTGCTGGAGAAATTGGGTTCTTAGGTGGTAAGAAAATCGATTTATACACTGGTAGCTCGGCTCCTTTAGCCAGCTTGCGGGATTCGACCAGAAAATCAGCCATTACTCGCTTGGAAAAGTTGAATGTAGGGGTAATTAATAATATTAAGGTGGATAAATATACCGATACAAGTGTCACTTATGGTGATACTACCACCGACTATGATTTGGTAATTCCTACCTTCAAAAGTTACCCTAATTCGCAATTCTTGGATGCCAAACATTTGTCCCTGGGGTTTGTTAAAGTAAATGATTCATTTTTAGTGGATGGGTATCCTAATGTCATTGCTTTCGGTGATGTTGCCAGCAACACCGTTAAAGCAGTGGCCGATATCAAATATTTTCAAGCGAAAGTGGTTATTGCCAGTATTAACCATTGGTTCACTAACCTGGCGGTGACTAAGTACGTATCGAAGCAAATGTTAGTGGTTCCAATTTCCAAAAATGGTGGAGTTGGTGAAATATATGGATGGTCATTCCCCAGTTTCTTGATTAAAATGGCCAAAGGTAATGATTATACTATCCCGAAGAGTAAAGATATGTTTATCTCATAAACAATTGATATGATTGTTTGAGTGTAGTTGGAAGTCATGATTTCTTGTGGGATTCTTACGATTTGATATAGTGTTGATGGTCAAATGATGAGCTTGGCGATTATTACAAATTCTATGAGTAGGTTCAACTGAATATTGACCGGAGCTCCAATAGATGAATCGGGTTTATCCATTTAGCTCTATATTTATTTAAAGAAATATACAAATTTTCTCAAACTTGGGAGTGATCGTAAACCAATCCAATCCATGGGTGTAAATTATAGCTAAACAGACAAAAGTAGCCTAGTACGTTATATCTATTGGTTAATAGGTTAAAATTAAACAGAATATATAGTCCACCTTAAGACCAGCCGTACATGTACGGCTGGGTCATAAACAAGATTAGATTAGATTTAATCCCATCGACGTCTACAATAAAAAAGCATAATCTTTTGATATATATTTTAACATTTTATATTATAATAATATTGAATAAATGAACTATAAACGTTGTACTGCAAGTACCAATGAACTAAATTATAAATTTCTCATGTATTAATTTAATAATAACTTTTTTTTTCTTAATTTTTTTTAAAATTCAATATTGTTTTGAGTCAACAAGCTTCTCATTCTGGCCAATTCTTGATTCAAGGAATCTTTTTCCTTCATCAATTCATCCACTCTTTCTTCCAATTGGGACATTTTTTCCAATTTTCTAGCTCTTGATCTTCTGGCAGCTTCGGTGTTCCTGGCACGTTTAAATGCAACAGGGTCCGAAATGTCGGAAGGTTCGGCTTTTATTTGCGTGGTGGAATCACTTTTTCTCTTCTTGGTGGGGCCTTCATAAGATTTGTTGGTGGAAATCAATGGGGTTGGTAAGGTTGATGAAGGATTAGGAGTAAATAATTGAGTTGGCTGGGGTTTGGAAACACCAGCATCAACCTGATCATTTAATAATAATTCGTCATCAAACAAACCGGTGGATGGTTGGGGCAATATATCTTGATTAATGAAAATATCGTCATCAAACAAGTCTGATGTAGCGACTTGAGTATTTTCATCTTTTTCAAATAAATTGATCCAATCACCCTCTCCATTGACTTGTTTCCCATCGATAATCATATCCAATTCGTTAAACATTGGAGTTGAGTCTTCGTGGGAACTGGTTAAAATATTGGATAATAGACCATTATCGATATTTAAACCTTCGTACATTGGTGGAGCAAGGTCAAGTTCATCATCCTTAGCGGAAGGTGATAAATGCAACATTTCAAGCGACATTTTAGTAGTAATAATTTTTAATCTCTGTTTCTTAATTCCAAGTGTATTTTTTTTTTCAATAAAATACCCTCGTATACTTTTCTAATAATAATTTAATTTCTAATAATAATAATAATAATAATAATTTCTTTCTTAGCTTCTTTCTTTGGATATATCCATTTTTAACTTATAACTTATTTTCACGACATAATCATAATAACTTTTTCTGATTTTTTTCAATAATACTTAATTTATTTAAGTTCCTTTCATTTTAATTTTTTTAATTTAATTTAACAACACATTTTATATAATAATAATAATAGTAATAATAATAAGTAATAAAGTAATAAGTTGTTAATAAAGAAGAAAAAATTAAAAGGGAAGGGGGGAAATTGAGAATATTTATATTTTGTGAAAAAATTTTCATTCTGGTCGTGCAAAAGGAGAAAAAATTGATTTACGAAATCACGTGGAAATAATAGTAACAACTTAAAAAATATCTAATCAACCAATAACACAAGTTGATAAACTGATAGAAGTGTAGAGGTATGAATAGTAAAGAGAACGATATATTTAGTTACATATATATAAATAAATATATACAATTGAACATATAGCTTTGTTTCCACTAAAATTAGAATTACTGTTCTATTGTTTTTTTTTTGGCTAGTTTCAACTCCTTTGGTGTGAGTCATTATGTGGAGAACTCCTAGGACAATTGTTTGAACTATATTGGGCATTTGTCAACATGAATTGAATCTGTACTTGTCAATGGATAATTGCTACTGTTACTATTACTATTACTAGTTACTGCTAGTTTTAATATATATATCATTACTGTAGAAACAAAACATGCTTTAGCGCTTGCAGTAAATTTTATTTTCTCAGTTCGGAATTTTTGCACTGTCGTTCCGATAAATACTATCGCTTTCATTTAAACCAATGAAATAAATAATACCCGAAATTTTACTACGTTCGGTTTGGCGCGGCTGTTGGCATATACGTCTGTTAGATCTTGTTTAAATGGTGGTAGTTTTGATTAGTCCTCTGCTTGTACAATCGAATGCATGCACCTCGACCGTTACCGGACGATCTGTTTGTTTTTTCTTCAGTTATTATTTATTATTTATCTGATGTTACTTATTGCCTTGTATCTTGCTTAAGCTCAACCCTTGATTGGTTGCAATTGTCTATTGGTTTTGTTGCTATAGTGGAGTTTGGTTATTTTATTTATTTAGGTTATTTATTTTCCGCTCTCGATATGGGATTGCGCTGGCGCTTATTAATCGATAATACGATGGTTGTATTTATAGCCCCCTAAGAATCGTGATTCATGGTACCAGACCATTCACTTTTGCCAATGATTGAATTGAATTTACTCTTGTTTAATTCTATTTTAGTAGGTACTTTTTTGGGATTGTACTCTATCTTTTTGTTAAAGGGGTTTTGATTTGATTGTTATTCATAAGTAGCTATATACCTATTTACATTTGTATTCATTTAACCCGATAGAGAGGATCTCATTAGTGGAATTTCTGACAATTGTGTCATGTTTTGTTTTGTCTAGATCGATAATATTTTTTCTTAGGTGGCTTTGAGCCAAAATTGGAGATTGGTTTGAATTGGGGGGTATTTCTTAATGTAATACAAATGAAATCGGACAATGCTGACATATAGGTTGATCTACCATCTACGTTATTCTCATGAATGCTTTTGGTATCTTCACTACCACTTTTAAGATATTTGACTGTCGCTTGGTTAATCTTGTACATTTTCAAGTCGTACCACCACGATCTTCTTAGGGTTTATATATTAACTTACTTACATACTTCTACCTCTAATTTATTTCGATTTAAACCATTTTGGGACCCCACGTTTAGCTTCAGATTTTGCACTGCTATTTTGATTATTTGTGCCTTTATTCACAGGTATGTTATGGGTTTTAGTAGTATCACTTTCTAACTCCCTTCTGTGCTGTTCCAAGACCAACTCTGGCAATTCCGACGATAATTTGACATCACCAATGGCATCTTCTTTCAAGAACGGACCACTAGAAGGTGCCGTCGTTTCCCAGATAAGGACAATTGATTCCTGGTTGAAATCGGGCAAGTCAATCAATTTTTGGTTATTTGCATCAAAGCCCATGGGAATTTTATTAAATGGAGGATAGCCCAATTTTAGATTGTAGTTATTCAAAAACTGAGGCAATATCAACTCATCGATTTTCTTGAACAACTGGCCTAATTTGACATTTGGCAAATCATGAATAAAGTTAATTTGCAAGATTTCTCGATTGGGGAATTTTATACGTATCAAGAGTTTACTGGGAGTAGTCTTGACTTTCTTATGTGGTTTTGACGAGTTTTGAATGATTTTCTGGTATGTTTTGAGTTGGTTCACCGACATGTTATAGTCGTCATCGGGATTTTCATAAGCAGAAGAAGCAGCGGTTGCAGCTGGTTTATATAACCTTGGAGTCTCCACCACATCCTGCGCCTGAAACTTATAATGATCTACAGGCGTTGGTGCTGGTTCCGGGGGTTCATCGTTCAACTCCAACTCTTGTTGTTGGGTCAAGTGGTCTGCTAATTCTTGATCTCTGTTATGTAATGGGACTGGATTGATAAGAGCCGCAGGTTCCTTATCAGTCGCTTCCAAGCGACGTTGCTCACTTTCCTTCTCAGCCGCTTGTTCCAAGCGACGTGCATCTTCACGTTCATTCTTCAATCTGATATTCCGTTCATGTTGATTCTTCAATTGTAATTGATTAATTTTATCTTGTTCATGCTGGTGATTATCATTATTAGAATACTTGACCCTAATTACCAAATTAGTAGTATCACCAACAATCGAACCTAACTTAACCTGTAAATCCGAGTATACTTGATTAAAAATAATCAATTGTAGATTAGTTTTCTCAATACTAACTTGATGTTTCAGCTCAAACTTCTTCAACACCTCTAATAAAGAAAGTTTACTCTCCACCTTCTCAATAAGCGTATTTCCATCAAGCAACAACTTAATAGTAACTTGTGAATCCAGTTTACTAGTCTCTTTAACCTCCAATTTCAATTTTGAATTATTAGTTAAACTGGACAACCTTAACGGTAAAGCCAAATCAATGGGTTTATTATTATGTGTCAACTGTCCTGATCCATTCAATGCAAACTTCTCCACTGCTAGTTGAGTCAATTGACTACCAGTTAATGTTTTAGATACTGTGAGCTTCTTGGTATTGAAACCATGAGATATGTTTAGTACAATAGACATGATTAAGTGTATCTATACCAATTGTTCGTTCTTTTGAATTGCCTTCTTATTAATTTTTGTATAGGTGTAAATTTCGCACTGTAATTTCCAATGGCAAAGGGCTATAAATCTTTTACTACCAAACAACTAACAACTAACACTTACACCAATGTGTTGCACTGGGTTTCTATCAGATATCTGTCTAGTTGTTTTATCAGTATTATTCCCTCCTTTACCTGTTTGGATTAGAAGAGGTATTTGTTCTTGTGACTCTTTAATTAATATCTGTTTATTTTTATTAGGGTATTTCCCTGGTTTGATCCATTCTTGGTATATCATTGCCAAGTATCCTCCATATTCAGATATTTATTATGTCTATAGATCTGATTTAGAACATCAAACTCCAAGACATGTGGTTGTTCATCTGATAAATGAACAACCACGAGGTCACTCTACTCCTAATGGATTGATGCAACTGCCTAATCAGAATTATGGTGCTATAGATTCAAACAATTTGATCCAGAATGGATCAAATAGTTATTATAATAATGGTTCAAGTAGTCACAATCAAAATATATCGAATCCTCCTCCTTATACCGAATTTGGACAGAAGTGATATTTAATGGTTTATAAATAATTTTGGTGTTTTGTTTTTTATACTAGATGTATACTTGGTTAACTTTATGTAGTAATGGATGTGATTTTAAGTGATTGTTTGTTTGTCATTAAAAGTAATTGATTATACTACTCTACAAGTTCCTTTATAATCATTTTCAACTTTTCTATTAGATCCATTTAATAATCATATATCATTGATCTCCTATATCAGGCAGAAAATCAAATTCTGTGGTAGATTTATATTTAAGTTTGTTAGAAAATCATGGGAAGTGGTGTGATATCAGTTAAATAAAATGATAATCTCACCTTTAGATCAACCCATTAACTATTAATAATAATCAAGTTCAACTAATATATATATATATAATTAAAGTTGTTACTTTAGTATTTAGTGTTATATTTATTAAATAGAACTAATTTAAAACAGATGAGGTGTAGCTATATTAGCTATTTATGTTATTATTTTGAAGGTTAAATGTTAAATAGTTATTCTAATGCAGAGGTATGTTATATATGTTACTGTTTAAGATATATCTATATTAGCTCTTACTATAGAAGTCATATGTTACTTTGTTACTATATATATTATATCTTACTTTATTACTGATTATGTAATCCATAGTTAATATTTAAATAAGTAGTATGACATAATCATTAATCTCGGGCGTAGTAGTAATTGCAAAATCTGGAACCATAATTAAACACATTAACATTCTTTAGTAATGACATCAGTGGCAAAAGAAGAGATACCAGATATACCTACCAAACAACAAGATGCCAAATCCATACCATGGACTCAATCTATCCACGATTGGTGGAATAGTTCCTCTAATTTGAAACATGCTTATAAAGGAGATAAGGATTTAATTAAAGATAAACTTGGTAATAGAAAGGTGGAATATGATTTATATCGTCAGGTATTATCTTCCGATATTCTGTTGAAACATCCGGTTACTAATGAATTCGATTTTGATGATTGTGCGTATCTAGGGGAATTTATAGATACCAAGATTGATGTGGAATTTACGATTCATGAATTTTGTTTAAGAGGAAACCAAATGCTGGATGGAGTCCAGCATTTGGTTATTATTCATGGCTATATGGCGGCTCTGGGGTACTTTATCACCAATCTTGATACCTTAATTAAAAGTTCTTCCAATTTGATAATCCATGTCATTGATCTCCCTGGGTTTGGGAATAGTTCAAGACCACAATTCCCCCAGGAATTGTTGGTAAACCATCTGGATCACTTGAAACAAATTGACCAGATTCTTGCCATAGAAAATTGGTTTATTGATAGTATCGAGAAATGGCGTAAACTAAGACAGATTGATCATTTCATGCTAATAGGCCATTCTATGGGTGCTTACCTATCTTGCTGTTACTTACTAAAGTATAATACTCCGGAAAATGGTTTACCAGTAAATCAGGTTATGCTTGTTAGTCCCATGGGTACGGAATCTAGCAATGTAAGTTTAATTAACCATAAAGACCTACAGTTTAACCATCATGCTCCTAACAAACCATTGCAGGAGTTACCTGTGCTCAATGACAAGATGCATGATAATTTACAAAAAATTTGGCAGAAAGTTGGTAAACCAAAGTTCCCAACAAATTCAATATTAAAGTACCTTTGGGATCACAATTTATCCCCGTTTCAAGTATTACAATACTTGGGACCATTTTATTCCAAATTCCTTTCACTTGGGTCTTTCAAACGATTTAGAAATTTACCCGATAAATCACTAATCTTGAAACTTCACCATTACACATATTCTATTTTCAACCAATACCCTTACTCGGGTGAGATTGCCATCACAAAACTAGTCAACCACGAAATACTTGCTAAATTACCACTTTGTGATCGTGGCTTGGTTGAATACTTTGTCGAAAATAATGTCCATAATATTTGGCTCTACGGTGATAAAGATTGGATGAATGATCAAGGTGGTCTCGAGATTTATAATAAAATCAAAACTTTGAATAAAGATCTTACTGATTATAAGATAATAGAGAATGCTGGTCATCATATTTACCTAGATAATTCAGAGTCATTTGTGCAATGTTGTATTGAATATTTTCATTTAAATTAATATACTTTTTTCTATTTATATTACATATAATTAAGTAATTCTATAACTTCTCCCATTTCCTGAGATTGATTTGACAATAATAATTTAACTTTCTTGCATAATATTTCAATATTTTCCATCTCGATTCGATTCTTAAGTTCTTCACTCACATCAAACGCTTTGGAAATGACATCAGTAGGAATACCAGCTAGTTTAGCAACATTGAGCCCGTACAGGTTGTTAACCACCCCTTTTACTAGACTATAAAGGAAAATAACTTCGGGGAATTTGTGACCGCTGCTTTGGATTTCCTGGAACCCCATATGATAATTCGTAACCAATCCCTTGTGTGTATCCTCAAGAACATGCAACGAAGGGTAATGAGTTATGAATAACACCAATGGTTTCAATTGCGTTTCCACCAAATAATTCAAGATCGAATACGCAATTGCAATACCATCACTAGTTCCAGTACCACGTCCAATTTCATCCAAGATAACCAATGATTTGTTACTCATTCTTTTTATAATCAGACTACACTCAAGCATCTCCGTCATGAATGTAGAATTTCCTTTAAGAATATTATCACTGGCTCCCATTCTAATAAAAATGGAATCGAATATTCCCATAGTTGCCCGGTCACAGGGAATATAACACCCAATTTGTGTCATAATAACTAATAATGCAACTTGCTTCACATATGATGATTTCCCACCCATGTTGGGCCCAGTAATTATAACAACTCTGTCTTTTTCATAACTAATTCTGGTATCGTTGGCAACGTAATGATGCACGTTTTGTAATCCCTCTATTATGGGATTACGACCATTTTCAATTTGAATGATTTGATTTGACACTAATGTTGGTCTTGAGTAATTAGGTGATAATACACTTGCTGCAGTCATGGAAAGAATACAATCAATCGTGGCCAAGTGTTTCACAATTTTATCGAACGTGAAGTAATTGCTGTCAATCTCTTGTAGAAATTGATTGAAAGCTTCATCGCAATTTTTAATTAATAATTCTTGATGGTATTGCAAGAGCTTATACAAACGATTAATTTCCACAGTTCGAAACCTGGACACTGCTTTCGTTCCACTTATCCGTTGAAAGTAGTCAGGCAATTTATCCACTTCAGAACCATTCCTAATTTCTATTAAATATGGTTCACGATTACAAGTAATGTATTTGAGTTTTGGTCGATTTAGACTTTCAGACACCTTTTTCAACTCCTGTTCGAGTAAATGTTCAACATTTTCTATTTCCTGCTTCTGCTGAATTATTCCGGGCCATGCTTTATAATCTAGATTAAAAAACTCGATTGCCAGTGCAGTAGTGTCTTTCAGATCAACCAAAACAAATGATGGGTTAATACTTTGCAATAAATTTGATATTAATGGTGTTTTGGACACTTCCAACAATTCCTGCAATGTATTTATCAATAATGGAGACTTGAATGGAAGGTCATGGATTGATTTTTCAAACTTTTGGATAATTTTCAACACCTCATTAAAGCAATCAAGCATAAGATATACCTCTCTTCGATGAATTCTCGTCGTTTTATAGGTAGCAGTATAGTGAATCTTAATCATCAATTCCTCCAAATCAAGATTAACCTTTTGAAGAAAGGTTTTCAAACTATCAATGACATAATGGAAGTCAGAGGACAAATCAGCAATAGCTTGCTGTCTTTCTGCGATTTTTGTTTCTTCAATCAAAGGTAGTGAAATCCATTTTCTCAATTGTCGTTTGCCAAACCGGGTTCTGGTATGATCCAATAACCATGTCAAAGTACCCTTTTCAAGTTTTGGATCAGTGGCATTGGTGAATACTTCCAAAGCTTGTAGCGTATTTGCTGGGAGGACCATATAGGTAGAATTATTTGTAAATGGAACAATATTGTCGACAATGGTAAAGATGTTACTCAATTTGAATTCAGCAAGATATTTTATCAATTCAATGACACACTGTTGAATTGAGTTTGAAAAGTTTATTGAGTAATGTTCGATTAGGTGAACATATCTTGTCTCATCATCGGGGTCTATAGTAGAAAAATAACTGGTTAGCTCATCTAATACATTATCACTTGGATGTTTGTGTGAAATTGAAACATCAGGATTTATAGATTTCAACAATTTTATCGTTTCCCAGGAACTTTCTTTTGAATTAATAATAACAACTTCACTGGGGTTCAAATATAACAATCTCGTTTCCATTTCGGTTCTGTTTATGCTATCTTCAAAAGTGTCAAATACAATTTCACCAGTCAAAGGTTGGACGGCTACTAGGGCAAACTCTGTTGATGAAATTTCATTTATAGCAATAATATACGTAGATTGGTTTTCAGAGTCCGGAACGCCATCTTTTTCCTCGAATTCATCACCCATGTACGTACCTTTGGTATACACTGCCGTAAGTTGACGTCTCATCAAGTCTGATGATTTTGATTGTTTTTCAATCTCTTTTACTATTGCAGATTCCATTTGTTTAACCACACCAACTCTATACCCATGGCTCAACAAACGCTTCAAGTTAATATGGAGTTTGAAATCAGGAAACGAGCAATAAGCAAACTGTTCATCATTTAATTCGTCTTTAGATCCAACAATATACATAATATTCAAAATTTTGGATGCAATTTTAGCATCTTGTCCAAACAATTTGTACTTGTACCCAACTTGAATCAATAGTAATTTATCTTGATTTTCCAGTTTCAAATCTAGAATTTGAGTCTCCAATGGAGTCAATTTGGTCTTAGCTGTTTTTGGTTTTTTCTGAATTGGAGTGGAAGGAGCTGAACTTTTTCGCTTAGAAGATGTCTTCTTATCTGTTGATGGAGCAGTCGTTTGAGACGTAACTTCTGTATCCAATTCACTAGTATCGTTGGATTCAGATGAAGCATCTCCATTAAATGAGAATTTCTGTATTGGTGAAGGAACAACTTTGGTTGGAGTGGTAGATTTCACGCTATTCTGTTGCAGTTTCAGCTTAAAGAAGTGACTGATTGCATGTTGCTTTCCTTTGCCATTCATACCATACAAAATCAATCAATGGTTTCACTACTAATGCTAAACGCGACTGAAAACTGAAAATTGGTATGCAATATATTTACTATAGACAAAGATTCCTCTAAGAACCTTTGCTAAACTAAATACTCTATAAGTAATCGTAGTATCATCAACAGGTAACTGAAGCCAGTAAAGTCACCTTACCTCGTTTCTTCCAACTCTACTGAAACTTATACTATTGATATTACTATGCTTGGTGGTGGAATCGGGCGAGTTCAAGCTAGATTGGGATCCATTCTCTGTGTTTATGGCAGACTTTATATCGATCGATAATAAAGTACCACTCGAACGAGACTTTCGTAGATTGGGTACATCATCCATTGGTTTTCTGTCGAGACTTGTACGAGATAAATTTAATTTACCAAATGACGAAACATTTGATAAACCTCGTGGTCTCGGAGATGGTGTGACATTCCTTGGGGGTGGACCCTCGTGAACTGGCCCTAGATCTTGTGAATGTAAGAATGACCATTGATTGGTAGTAGAATTATTTCCAAAACTACTTTTCCTCCTCGACTTTTCACCCGATTCAATGGAACTCGAGGTTGAGATAGTCGATTGTGGTGAAACCGGATTGGCATAACGCGTGCTTGGAGATATAGTCACCGATTTCAACGAGGGGGTTTTCGTCACCGGAGTTTGTGGCGCAGTGAGTCCATTGCTAGAGGCAAAAGCTGCGGTTGCTGCTGCGATTGCTGGAGGCTTGGCTAATACCGTAGTGTTTGATCTTTCCCTGACAAAACTAGGTCGTGGTACTGTGTCAATGGTTGGGGGTAAAGATTGTGAATGTGCTCGATTTTTCTTGGTCACCGAGATGATGGGTGAGGAGAGGACCTTATTGTTAGTGCTGCTCATAGTGCTATTATTATGATTTTCCAATGAATGTGATGACCTGTTGAATGAAATATTGAGAATTGAAGATTCATTCGATGAATGTTCATCGAGGGACGTATTGTTGGAGATTGGATCTAATTCATTATTTTTCGACAATAAATCTTTCTTTAATTGCTTGTATTTGTCAATCAATTTGAACGTTGAAGTGTAGTCGAAAGGCGACCAGCCTTTCAAGTTTTGACAATTCTCTAACTCTAAAATCTCTTGTAATGCCGAGTTCCGATCTTTGCTTGCCAATACGTATTGCAATAAAATGTGCAAACAATCTAAATTACTGTATTGGAAACATAAATGCAAACAATTATTCCCCTGGGCATCCGTAGATTTGTAGTCCGCTCCGAAATCTAGGAGCAAACGAACACCTTGTTTGAAGTTGTATATACAACTATAATGCAAAGGAGACTGTTTCAAGTCTCCGCCCAACAAATTAATCCACGGTTTACCAAAATCTTGTAATAGATAGTGCAAAACCTGGTGATGGCATTTTATAGCACAAACGTGTAGCACCAGCAACCCATCGAAACTTAGTAAATCGAGCTGACTATATTCTTTATCCAATTTCTTAATAAAAGTCACCAAATGTGAACAGATCAAGTAATTTCCATGGTAACTGGCGTAATGTAAATTGTTCCATCCTCGATTATTGGTATCAATGTTCAACCATAAATCGGGAAATCGTATTAGTAATCTTTTTGTTATGGGTAGGTTTCCCTCTATCACTGCATTCCTCAATCGTTCCAGTGGATCCAACATATCATACCACCAATAAGTTGCAGAGGATGGTTATCTAAAATAATTCCAATTCCATTGCTCTGTATGCACCACGCATTGATGGATTGTTCTATTTTTTTTTTAACGTTACATTTTATAATTGTAGAAGGTATCACTGTAACTACAAGTAGAGTAAGAATCATATGTAAATAGTATATTAGTCTAGTTGTTACTCTTGAAAAAATGGTGTAATTTGATTAATGTTTCATTCTCTATACAATCAACACAATTTCAGGTGGGAAAATTACACATATTGGTATTAACAGTAGATATTGATAAACGAACATCTGATAAACAAACCTCTGATAATCCCAAGCTACAATATACTTCAATTTTGACTTATATTTGATCTATTTTAATAACTATTGAAAAAAAAGAAAAAGTATCAACCGTAATGACTATAGATACAAGGTAATTATAACATACTTTATATAACAATAGTAACCTTCCTTAACTCTATCTAATGATGTTCGAATGGTAAAACTTGACCAAACATAACTGGACCGTCTTCTTTAACTCTGTAAAAGATATAGAACCACATAGTGGCACCTAAAGCTTTGGCACCGTATCTTAAATGTGCTGGTACATGTGGTTTGGCTACTGGAGCATGTCTGATGAACTTAGCAATATGATGAGCTGCCATTTTTCAATGTTGGTTCGTATATTATTACTACTGGCCAAACAAATCGATTTGGTTGGAGGAAAAATTATTGGTGAACATGGTAGCGCTGGAAAAATTAGTATGGGAGTAAACAGATATAGATTAAGTGATGTTAAATGTTGATAAACTACTAAAGGAGCGGTGAGCTAATGATCTCTTTGTATTCATGTATAGCCTTCTTTTATCGTCTAGCTAGTTTTTTTTAAAAATTATCAATTTTTATACCAACCATATATATATTTTATATTTATGGAAGCGATGGAGATTTGTCATAATTACCTACTGTTTGTTGGATATTCTTAACGTAATTGAGTACCCCTCAAATACCAATTCTTTTTTAGAGACGGCGTCTGAACCGTTTGAGAACAGAATATATAATTCGTATACATTTCAATTCGGGGGATTTTGGAAGTTTAACTATAATTATTTATATATAGACACCTCCATTGACGATGCATCCAAGATATCTTGCTCGTATTCGATGCCTAATATGACTTGGCTAATTTTAAAGATGAATGCCATGCAAAGTGGCCCGGCTATTCTACATGGGGTTACTATGTAAACATATTTTAAATCGACTATTTTTATTAATATTTCTTTAGGTTCAGTTAGCTATTTTTAGCTTAATTCCTAAATCTGTGGCAAACTGATTACTAGTCCTACTCAGATTATCTCTCCACCCCTTTCATTAGTTACGTTCTCTCAATGAGATATAGTTGACAATTGGTATAGTAAGTAGTTATTCTATTGATTTATATCTTCTCTCGAACTAGACTTTTGTTTACTGATATTCTTATTTGTTCCGTAGGCTAAAAGTTTAAACTGTGGCTCATTCCATCTTCTAGAATACCACATACCATAAGGTAAAGTAAAAAAAATATGTCAAGGATCGCCTAGTCAAATGTAAGGTACTGATCCATAATGAAGGTAATATCGATTATAATTTATACCTATCTATTTATCAAAATAAAAAATCAAACGATGAATAAATAAAATCAATCATGAAGAATCACAAAGTTTTGCATTAACTCCGTCCAAGAAATTGACCAAATTCTAAGTATATACTATTAAAGGTTCCACGATGTTTCAACTGGTAATTCTTGATTTTCTTTATTTTACCGATATACTTGATGCATGGCTTTTGTGATGAGACCATATTTTGGAAATATCGTACCAGATGTACTACCCTGATAGTCGAGATGGTTGCCGAATAGACATAGTGTTTCAATCTATTGATTGTTTTCGTAATTATTGGAATTGGGATACAGATTTTTTTGATTTCGAGGATTTTTCAATTTTTCATGGTTATCATACGTTAAATGGTAGTTAGATTCATAAGTATTGGGAATTGTGTATGAACTAGAATTAGAAAAATTCACTTGATTTTGGGTGGGTAGACTGTCATTATAATTCGAGTGCATGGGATAATAATTTGGATTGAGTCCCCCACCGATACTACTAGCACTACCAATAGTATTAAAGTTATTATTAACTAGAGTATTACTGGTATTGCTAGTGCTACTGCTACTACCACCAAGCATACCGTCATTATGTGGATATTGGTAACCATAGTGAGCCGGGTTATTTATCAACGGTATCGAATGTTGGACTTGGTTCGATGGCAAATGACTCGGCAGAGGATTTGGTAATAGTAATGTAGGGTTCTCTGGTAGACTCTTGGGTACAATCGAGTTCAAATTCACTTGATTTTTTGAATTAATTAGATTGGTTAATGTGTATTGGTTATAATTGGGAACACTTGTAGGCTGTAAACTATTTGGATAGCTCGATTGTGGTATTGGGACCGTTGGCGTCGATAATGAAGAGTGGTTATATTCCTGTTCTTGGTCAAACCCAATCTCTTCCTTGATATTTCTTCCTTGTTCTTGTTTCATATCTCGCTCGTGTAATCGATAATGTCTCTTCATATTCAGTTTCACTGAAAATAGTTTGCCACATCCTTCCCAAGGACATTTGAATAACTTTTCACCTGTATGGGAATAATAGTGTGTCTGTAATGAGGATGGTCTACTAAACTGCTTATTACAGATTCGACATCTATTCCTCTCGGCTGTTTCTGGAGTCATTGTGGTAGATCGGCCTTTCCGCTTTGTAGTGGTTTGATTAGCTTTTTCAACCCCATATTGAGTTGGAGGTGGACCATCATACCCATACAATTGTTGCTGATCATACCCACTTGGTGCAGTAGATTGGTGTGCAACATAATGATTATCATAGTAAACTTGTCGTACATACAGGTGCTGTGGAGGTGGTGGAGGTGGTGGATTATCATTGAAATTGTGTGAGACCATCATTGCATCTTGATAACTCTCCAAAGACTCTTGTAAAGATTATATATGATTTATAAAATCCACATGGTTGGCTCGAAATCATGACATTAGTTATCTTTGTATAAAAAATATTTTTGTTTTTATTTTTCAATGCCTTGTTGCATATATTTTTTATGCCGTAGAGTAAAACTTAATTTTAACTATATCGAACTTTGTTGCTATTATGTACGGGTTTATTTTGTGGAGTTGCAGCGATTGGCAGATATGTTGAACAGCCGATGCCGTTTACAGACGCGATGGAGCTGCCACTAGATCACGAATACGAGCATAATCGTGATCTAGAGTTAGCATTCTCGAATGGTTTTTCAAATGGAACTTGGTAGATTCGATGCATGTATTCAAAAATAATGCAACGATAATTCTTATTGATATTTAAGGGTCACAGTTGTATTGTTGCATTTATGACATAAGTAGTAACCATAATGCCGGCAATCAAGCCAACAAGTGGAATAATGGCAATAATGTAAAATATGAAACATGGAATAAAGTAACATTGAATAATCTCAGAATTGAATGCAATGTAAGAACTCGGGGAATCGATTAAAGTTCCCAGTGCATGGAATATCATAAACGCATATTAACTAAATAGGATATAATAGCTCATATAGTTAATTTAGACAAGATCGCCGTGGCAAGTGGCACCACTTGACAATACCTAATTGATGAGTACCTGGTTTTGTTTTGTTGACATGGGCTATATCCAAGAATCTTATAGGTAGCGGTATCTAGCTTCAACCATTACTTGATGTGGTATTGTTACTCGAGACTGAACGATAAAGGCTGTATCCAGTCAATATTCGCGATAAAAATCAGATGAAAGCCAGATTGTTTTTTTTGGCTCTACATAATAGAAGTATGGTACAGACCAAAGAACAACACTTTGGTTATTATTTGGTTTCATTTCGGTTTTTTGTGGAAGCATTCTTCTTTTGACATTGATTTCTTCTGCTACATGAATTAAAATTAATAGATATATATTATTTCTTAAACGAACATTTTATTGTTTTCATGTATGTAACCCATAAAATTTTATTCTAACAATAAAATGCACGAGAGAAAAATATCGTAACGCCTGCCATTATTAGACTATCAAGCAAATGGCTATGACATGGCATGACATGTAGAGTTATACATCTTATTTTTGTTACATTTTAACCAGATGATAGATCAGATAAACTTTGTAAAGTTTATTTGAAGTGTAAGCTGGGTTTGTTGCATTAACCCTTGATGCAATAATTTTATCAACTGTAACGCAAATCACACACAATAACTAAAGCTGAAAATGCTCGACTATTGGCTAAAACACCAAACTTAATCAATTTGAGTACAATATAAGATTACTAAGTACTATGGTATTGGATAATTAGTGTTCAAGAAAGTGTAAATAAGAGT
>JANIVU010000180.1:0-64213 GCA_030557765.1 Suzukiozyma candida
ACTCTTGTCAACAAACCACTGTAATTTTCTCTTTGATAATAAGGTTCTAACGAAATTAACTCTGGCAAAATCCCAGATTTCAACATGACGTAAACCTAATTTCTTCAAGAACCATTCGTATTGAGGATTTCTATCTCTATATTCGTTAGTTCTTAAAGCATGGGTGACACCTTCAAGAGCATCAACAACTGGGGCACAGAAGTCATAAGTTGGGTACATTTTCCATTCGGAACCGGTTCTGTGATGAGGAGTTAAGTTACATCTGTAGATAACAGGGTCTCTCAAAGCTTTGTTTGGAGCTTTGTAGTCCATTTTGGCTCTCAAACAGTATTTCTGTCCAATTTCAGTACCTTTTTTCATTTCTTCATTGAAAATTTGTAAAGTTTCTTCAATTGGTCTATCTCTTCTTGCGGAAGCATCACCGACCATTCTTTCTTCTCTCATTTTTTCTAATGGGGTATCATCGGCGTAAGCATCACCGTTCTTGATTAATTGAATAGCTAAATCGTACATTTTTTCGAAATAATCCGATGAGTATGAAACAACATCACCAACAACTCCTAATAATTTCAAATCTTCAATAATGGAGTCTTGGAATTCTTCCTTTTCTTTTGAAGGGTTAGTATCATCGAATCTAATAATCAATTTCCCTTTGTAAGCATGGGCAAAGTATTCATTCAAGACAGCAGCTTTGGCATGTCCAATATGTAAATAACCAGAAGGTTCAGGTGGGAAACGGGTAACAACCTTACCCATTTCAGCACCGGGTAAATTGATTTCGAAGTTAGCCTTATGGGTTTCTTTCTTACCACCATTGTTAGCGGTTTTTTGAGCTTTTCTCAAATCATTGACTAATTTGACGTATTGGTCAATAGAGGCATCAAATTTAGGAGCAAATAAGTTGTACCATCTAGAAATATTAATGTAGACTTCGTTTTTGATAATTGAGACCATTAAACCATTGGCTCTTAAAGTAGACCAGATAGTCAAATCAGCCAAACTGAATTCATGACCGACAAAATAAGATCTTAAATTTAAATGAGAATTTAAAGTTTCTAAATCGTTAGATAATTCTTTGAAGTTTTTGACATATAATTTAGATAAAGCAAATTTAATCCAATCTTGGGATTCCTTGACAGAAGGTAAAATCTCAGGATATTTTTCACCCAAGTAAGTTAAAACTTGTTCTTGGCCACAAATTGATTTGTCGCCATCGTAGAAACAAACATTAGCTTCAGATTTGTCACATCCAATGGATTTTTCATCTTTGAATTCAATTTCGATTGAATCTTTCGATTCAGAAGAATTTACAAGCCCAGCAGCAACATATGCTGGGTAAGCAATAAACTGAGCTTTGGCAGCAATAGAAAGTTTTAAAGACATTCTATAGTTGTTAAATCAATCAAGCCTAATAAGTTCCAATAGATTCCAAGTAGTCAAAATTTTTCATGGTGAGAATTTGTTAATTCCGGGTAATTTTTAAATTTATATCATTCATTTTAGTTTGGATTTTGGTAGGAAATGTAGTAGATTATGAGCTCATTGGGATAAGTGTGCTCTTGTATTCACTTGAAACTTTGCCACAGTCTTATAACTTGAATTTTGAAGAAGTTGGTATTTTCTCTTTCAAATTCAAAGTAAATTGGATGGAAACAAGAGTATATTGTCTAATGCGAAATACGTATATCACTAGATACATATTGTTATAAAAACTAGCGATGTAAATGTATATATACTGTGGAGCTTATTTTGTAGTTCTGATATTTTGCAACCCCAACCGAAATTCAGAGTGTCAAAGCTTCAAAAATTGAAGAAATAGATAATAGTCATCATAATGACTGGAAACTTGACATTAAAACTGGTGGATGATATTATTGTGCTTTCTCTTATTTGCTACTTTAACTGTCACATACTTTTCTTTGTGATTTGACCTCTTTATGTCAATTAGATAACCGGTAGCCCATGTGGTGCATATAACACCATCAGATTAAATATTATTTCTTAGCAAATAGGTAAGTATTAGATTATATTTCATAAAAACAAGGTTACAGGCTATAAATGAGCTCTTCCAGTTCAGGTAGAAGTAGCCCTTCCATGCCTCTGAGCCAACGTCGTCCCACAGCCAAAAGATCACCTTCAATCCTTGTTACTGATGCTCGAAGTCATAATTTAAAAGGTGCTAGAGCACCATTTGCTGGTCATAATTATAAAAAACAACAACAAGCTCAACAGGAACAACAAATTGGAGGTAATCCAACTACACATTCCAATGGAAATACCAATGGAAATACCAATCGAGGGTTTCTGCAAGAACAACACGAAGGGATATTGAATAAACGATTTGCATTGAGGAATAGGTTGACTGATATATCGGTGGATAAGATGTTGAGCAATTCAAGTGATATACCCTCTGGTCAGAGTAGATTACCCTCTTTGTTATCGAGTACGCCAAGGAGTCCTCCAATGCAACCAACAGTGGATCCAAAGAAGAATATGAGACGCATACCTAAATTATCGCAATCCTTACCATCCAGAACATCAAAGACATCTCAAAAATTGGTGTTAATTCCTGATAATCAACGACATAATTCACCCCCTCCTCCTCCACTGATCAATCCTCAAATCCAGCCGGCTTCTCAATCTAATAACGATGCAATTGCAATAACCCGGTCAAGAGCTGAGCTTATGGCCAAAGAGTCTCGAGTCCATGAATTTCCTCGGACAACGGCATATTTTATTTGTGAACAATTCAATTTAATGGCAGTGTCTAAGTTTTTAATGAAGAATCATGAGGTAAAACCGAGACTTTACGAAGAAGCATTGTATGTACCATACGCATTGCCATTGTTGCCTGGTAATGACAGTTTCCGAGTTAAATCCAATAACTCAGCTAAATCTTTACCCAATAAGCGATTTATGGAAAAATTGATCAATAAATCCGAGCAGACAAATCATTTATATGAATATTATTCTGGGGTCGAAACACCAGAAGATATGCTCAATTATTCCATGGACCCAGAACAGGAGGTCAACACTCCATTCGATCCTTCCGAACCCCAGTTCTTTGCGCCCAATGACGATGAAGACAGCAATAATTCTGATAATAATTTATCACCACCGAACTCTAAAGAGGATTTCAAATCAGATACAAAATCAGAGAGTTCGGGCCATCAAACTCAATCGGAAGTCTCGAAACACCACGCAGAAATGTTCATATTTGAATACGGTATTGTTGTATTTTGGAATTTCAGTGAAATTCATGAAAAAAATATATTAGCCGACTTGGCATTTGCTACAGATGAACCTGATGAATTGTTAATAAATCCAATCGACGAACAAGATATCGAAACTGAAGAATTCCATTTTGAATATAATTCCAATGTTCAAAGACCGAGAATATATAATGATATGATAACTTTACGATCTGCAGACCATTTGATTAAGCTTACAATGTCACATGCGATAGCACAGTCGACGAAATTATGTTTATTTGAAAGTAGAATGGTGAATGTTTTACAACTGATTGCAAAATTGCCCAAGAAATTAGCATTAACCGGTACGTTGGGTTTGAAACGAACTCAATTGTTGAAGAAGACAGGTAAATTATTCAAATTGCGTGTTGATGTCAATTTGTCAAACTCGATTCTAGATACCCCTGACTTCTTTTGGGATTTGGAACCAGCGTTGCATCCATTATATAACGCAGTACGTGAATACTTGGAAATAGATCAACGGGTTCAAGTGTTGAACGATCGTTGTAAGGTATTTTTGGAATTTCTGGATATTATCAGTGATAGTATTAATGAGAAAAATACCAACAGAATTGCATGGATGATTATTGTAATCATCTTTTTAAGTTTAACTGTTACGTTATTTGAATTTGTCCTTCAAATGATAAAAACTTGAGTATGTATCTATAGTTGAATAAATCGTAAGAGCTTAAGTATATATCTATTGTTTAATAGTTTTCTAGTGGCTGCAAAGTTTTGCACCCAAAATTCAGTGTACAGGAAATTAGTTGCAAATTATTTTCGATCAATTGTATAACACGAAGTAGCTGTTCAATGCCTTTGCCATCAAAATGGGCTCCAGATGGCTTGAGTTATCAGGATCAACATAGGACTATAACGGTTGGTCGTGATATCCAAAAGCCGGTTGATTATGTGATTAGAAAAATCGAACATAGAGTAAATGACGCCATAGATTCTAAATGCAATAATCCCCATGGAGTCGATGAAGATATTGAAATGATTGCAATCGACGATGTCGAAGAAGTAGATGTAATTTCGTCATTTATCGATTATTCCCGAAATCACGCACATAACGATAATGAACAGATGGAATATGAGTTTGATTCGAGTCCTGAGTTTGAAGTTGTAGCTGGAAACATCTCGTACTTGGTGGTTGACACCAATTTTATAATTTCACATTTGAATATACTCAATGATTTGAAAGATTTGGCTCAAGAGTATGGATTACGTATAATAATTCCCATTACAGTAGTACGAGAATTAGACGGACTAAAATCAAGCAATAGACAAGTCTCTGATTCTGAACATAGAATTACTGGAAAAACCGTAGGCCATTTGGCACGTTGGGCAAATGACTGGATCTACACTGCGCTAGCGAACAACACTACTGTAATTAAAGGTCAAAAGTTAAACCAGAGACTTGACAAGTCTACTTATCAAGATGATGCAATCTTAGACTGTTGTCTTTATTTCAGGCAATACAATTCGAACGTACTAGTAGTTCTATTGTCAAATGATAAAAACTTATGTATGAAAGCTCTAGCTGATGATATTAAAACTGTTTCCTTTAACAAAGGGATGACAGCAAACATGATTGCAGGGGTAATTCGAGACGAGAACATCCGTATATACGGTAAATCCAACCAAATAATAATTCAATCTACAAATAATGGTAACGGACGAAAATCGCCAACCAAAAAAGTTGTGCAACCATCTCAAGAATGGATTGAAGCGACACAAAATATAGACAATGTTCAAACGACAGAAGAAATAATAAATACGGTTTTTCGGGAGATTCAAGCTATTACCACTTCAGCTGTCCATCGTGCGATGGAAAAAGAATATGGTCCTGACTTGGACATAGTACGTGGTTATGACCATGATTCTGTGACAACTCTCGCGGATTGTTCCCAGGTAATGATACGGTTCTGGTTCACGGTGTTTCAAGAACATTTCAAGCAACTGCCAGATAATTTCGTCCCGTTTCATGAATCAAACCCAGGCCAAAGAGGATCACATTCTAGGCGTAATTCAACCAAATCACCGTTACATGATTCAAAACCAGTGGATCTTGAAGAATTACAGGAATTTGTCGTATTCTGGGGGACTACATTAACAGTCCTTTACCTGGGGGTTATGGATGAAACTCAGATTAATGCATTGGAAATATTACTCGATAGATGGTGCAAATTAGCCGGGGTTGGAAGGTGATTGTCGTTTTAGTTTCTTCCTCGACCCAAATGATCCAAAAGCACGTTTCTTAGGTGAACTTCGTTTAATAGGAGAACTTGATAAAGAATTGGCAATTTGAGAATCGTCGTCGTCCAAATCTGTCTTTAATTGTGCAGGTGGTTGGGTTGGTTCCTCAACTCCTTCTTCTTCTTCTTTTATAGGTGACGAAGTTCTGAAAAATGCATCATCAAATTTAAGATCAGGTATTGTCTCGATATCAATGGTTTCAAACTGACTTGGTAGACTTGATGAAACGAAGTTTGATACGGTTTCGGTTATAGGAGTTGGTTTACTTGGTGGCTCAGCTAATAATTCATTGGAAAACCTCCATGATGTTTTATCATGAATGGACTGATTTAACACCTCCCAGAAATCTTTGGAGCTTAAGGTGGACGATTCTTTTGCATACGATGCTTCTACTTTTTTATTCCATCTTACATCGTTGAAAGGTTCAAATTGCTCAACAGAAGATTTGTTATTCCGTTTGAACTTATTAATCAAATCCATTCCGTGGCTCAACCTGAAATTTTCCGTCAAGAATTTACTATATACATCTTTGGTCTTGATGATTCCAGTCAACTCGTTTATTTTGTAATTGGAAAATTTATTGACCGCTAACAATTGCTTGGAAAAGTTAACCATAAACTGGGAGCATCTTTCGTCCAGTTGTTGTGACAATTGAAATTTCCATCTAATCTCTTTGGTTTGTAGTTCAACAGTGATATCGTCTTCAACAAGCTTGAATGTTAATTTTGATCGATCGTTGCCAGAGTTACGCAACAATATTAATAATTCCTTAGTCCCCCCATCTTGTAAATCATCAAATCCAATTTTAGCAGCCTCTTTAACAATATCTTGTCTACTTAGCTTTTGAACCCATACATTCTTGAAATTTGTCATGTAGACACCATAGGTAAGCTCTTCCAAATCAAACTCAAAACCATATTGCACTTGTGGTGGATCTAGTTCTTCTAGCGTTGTAGTTTCCCAGGTTGTGGGAAGCACATTCATCTAATGAATTGTAGATGGAAATTCAATTTGTTAGTAGTGCTCTTTCGCAACAATATCCGATTGAGCTTCATCTTCAACTCAACCAATGGGTGAACAATTAAACATCACCACAAATGATGAAGACTTGTTAGTCGAACGTGTGAAGCAATTACTGCAAAGATCAGGTGGTAACAGAATTGTGATCTCCTTGGCTGGGATGCCAGGAAGTGGTAAATCTACATGGTGTGCAAACATTATTGAAAAGTTGAATAAACTCGGTATAAAATCAGCTAGTATTCCTCAAGATGGATACCATATGTACCGAAAAGAGTTAGATATGTTGCCAGATAAAGAGGAAGCGCATCGTCGAAGGGGTGCTCCATTTACATTTAACTCGCAAGCATTCTTGGATTTAGTTAAAACTGTCAAGACAAACGATGATATCTACGCACCATCATTTGATCATGCGTTGAAAGATCCTATAGAAAATGATATTCACATTCGAAAAGATGTGATTGTAGTTTTGATTGAGGGTAATTATGTTAGTTTGAAGGATGAGACTTGGAAGGAAATCGAAAACTACGTAGATGATACTTGGTTTATAGATACACCTTTAAATGTTGTTAGAGAACGCTTAATAGAAAGACATTTGGCACTGGGTATATGTGGTTCAAAACAAGAAGCGATAGATAGAGCTGACGGTAGCGATTTGGACAATGCTAAATATATTCTCGCAAATTCAAAACCAACTGCAGTGAAGATAAATTGGAACTAAACACTCTACAATTTAATTATTCGTATGTCTAATGTACAAGTTCTATATAAATCAAAGATTTACAACAGTAATGTTACCTGTTAATGCAAATGAGATGATATAATCATCGATTCGTCTACTTAATTTCTCTAACGTGGAGCAACGTTATAACGCATCTTAATACCCATAGCAGCTAACTCGGAATCCAAATATTTCAAAACGAATGGAATAGCAACAGTCGAAGTATCATCACCACCAACAAATTTCTTACCTTCACCATCTTCCCAAATATCCGATTCCTTGGCATACCCTTGTTTTTGTACATATGATTCCAATTTATCAGCACATCTACGACATCTAATAGCTGCCATAGTACCAATTTTTGGTACAGAAGTTTGGGTAGTCAAAATAGAACCACATGATCTACAGATTGGGGTTTGGGTATAATCGGAACAGTTCAACAATCTATCTTGTAATAAGAACGCAGTACCATGACCAATCAAGGCATCTCTTTCCATTTCTCCCACACGAATACCACCAGATCTCTTTCTACCTTTAACAGGTTGCATAGTCAATGAATTGACAGGACCAGTCGATCTCACTTGGAACTTATCGTTAACCATATGTCTCAATCTTTGATAGTAAACACATCCGATATAAATGTCGACTCTTAATTCTTCACCAGTTACACCAGAGTACATAGGCTCATTACCGTGGTAATTGTACCCAGCTTGACGTAATTGCTCCCCAAAGAAATCAGCAGGGGTATCGTTTTCACCAAATGTCCATGGGGTAGCATCTTGCGAGATCCCATGAAGAGCACCAGCTTTACCAGCCAATGACTCGACGAACATACCAATGGTCATACGGGATGGGAACGCATGTGGATTAATAATAACATCTGGTTGGATACCAGTTTCCGAGAATGGCAAATCAACGGCTGGCCATTTTCTCGAACAGACACCTTTTTGACCATGTCTGGAAGAAAATTTATCCCCGATAAGTGGAGCTCTTGTAACACGATATTTGATGGTAAGATTTTGTCCTTCCTGGTCACCTGAATCAGCTCCCAATAATTTCACTTCTTCGATGTATGCTGGTTCCGATGAATGGTATGTCTTTACCTTAGTTTTACCTAATACGTCGTCGTAGTAAGCGACGACAGGGTCACCTTCTTCGACTTTGACACCAATTAATGGTAAACCATCTGCATCTAACTTTTCTTTCCAAGCTTCTGGCCATTCGTCATCACCAAACCCGAAATGTTGGGTGATTGGATCTCCTTTTCTTCTTGATTGTGATAAATCTACCTTCTCGACTTTGTAGACGGTACCATAACCAAAACCTCTTTCATCTGCCGACTTATTAATAATCATCGCATCATCCATATCATAACCAGTATACGAAATAACAGCAACAACGGCATTCATACCATTAGGGAAGTTATCCATACCATAGTCATCATATAAGGCAGCTTTGACAATAGGGGTTTGACCAGTTTGTAATCTATAAAGTTTGTTATCAGATCTATGGACTAACCCAACCCCTGGGGTACCCATAGTCTGCTTACCCATTTGACATTGATACATATTTCTTGGAGATTGATTAAAATCGGAAAATGGAGTCAAGTTGGCCAAAATAGATAACATATTTGTAGGAGAAAATTCAACATGACTGTGGACATTGTTTTCAATTTCTTCTGGTGTGACGGCAACATTCATGTATACTTGTTCGAAAGGACCGACAATATCTTGTTTGCTCAAAGGTAAATATTTTACTGGTCTCATCATTCTGGCGATACCACCAAAAATGTACAAACCTGGGTATTGACCCTTGGTAGATGGAGGAACAAGACCAACTTCTAAATCAAGAGGGATTTTATGTAAGCCTTCAACTTTCCAGTATCTTAAAGTGTCAGCAACAATTTTTGCTTGTTCGTGGGTATACCAACCAACATTTTTACCATTCAATTGAATACAACACAAGTTAGGACCGGCAGCGTAAGAATTTGCTGGCGATACACCTAATTGAGCCAATGCCTTTGGGACATTAGACACATCGGATTCTTCTGTAGCAATTTGACATTTGTGGGCCAAATGATTTAACAAACCACATGGCGAACCATCGGGAGTATGTACTGGACATAAGAAACCCCAAGATTCAGGTAACAATTTTCTAACGGTGGTAGTTTTCAATTCGGCGAAGAAAGACCCTCTATGGACCATTCTAAAATGCGAAATGAAACGATGGAAATTAATTTTTTCAGCAACAACGGTATAACCGGAAACTTGTTGTAAATCCAAACCGGATTGGGAAACCAAGTTACCAGTGGATAAGAAATATTGTAATTTCTGACCAACATTTTCGTTAATTCTTTGGAAAACACGCGAGATGTATCTTCTGTCGTTGAAATTGACAGTGACATTACGGTTGATATCAGTTTGAACTTGGATTTTGAAATTTTGTAAATATTCATCGATTTTTTCCTTGATAATCATACCGTATAAGAACCCGCCCAACAAGACTTCTTGATGTTGGGTAGCATCTGGATTATCTGGAGCACAATCACCGGCAACTAAAGAGTATAATTTTCTAATCATGAATAATAACATTCTAAATTTATCTTCGTTATTTGGTAAGTGGACCAAGACAATTCTTTTCAAGACTTCTTTACCAACTTCGATATCGGAAACGTCGGGAGTAGCATTGAAGACAATTCTGAATTTGTCACCCAAGTAAGCTAAGGTTTCTTGTTTACCATTTAATCTGTATTGTTTGTTAGTTCTTAATAACAATTCCAAACGATCAGTTAAGAAAGAGTTGGAAGTATCGGAACCGACAATACCATCGAAGATTTCACGATCGTTGGTTTCAATTAAAGCTTTCAAGATCATAACGGCAGGAACCAAGTATTCATTTTTTCTCCATGAGAATCTGAAAGTAACATTACCGTCGTTTAAGTAATGCAAAACATTAGTTTGCGAAGTTTGATCAGGTCTGACACATCTGATTTGGATCCCGAATTTGGTGTAAGAAGCACCTCTGTTACCAAAGGATGGACGGATTAAAGCCATGGCATGATTTCTTCTTTGGACAATCAACATACGAACTAATTTTTCAATACCATTTACAATGAAGTAACCACCAAGCTCATCTGATTCTTCTTTATGTTCCACCAATTCATAAGGGGATAATTTTTCCAAATGACATCTATTAGATTTCAACATTACTGGAATTTGACCGGCTTC
The DNA here is from genome assembly GCA_030557765.1 of Suzukiozyma candida. Classification (NCBI taxonomy): domain Eukaryota; kingdom Fungi; phylum Ascomycota; class Pichiomycetes; order Serinales; family Debaryomycetaceae; genus Suzukiozyma; species Suzukiozyma candida. The sequence continues at coordinate 10,476 of JANIVU010000180.1, forward strand.
TCTGACTTCAGAAATTTCTGGTTCATCATTAACACTCCAGGTAACTTTCAACATCAATCTAGATCTATATGTGTTCATTCTTTCTCTACATTCACTAGGAAATGTTTTTCTATTTAAAGATAATTTGTCAGTCATTGGTACAGCAGGTTTAGCAATTTGAACCGATTCGACTCTAATTTTCAACTTGTTTCCTAATCTATCTGTTTCATTAGAATCAAATATAGTTTTAGATCCAATATCTTGTACAGCCAAATTTAATAATCCCCCTTGTGGGCCATCAAATAAAGCATTGAAAGATCCGATATGTGGAGCTACAGCATCCTTTAGTAAAGGAAAAGCACTTTTATCTTTCGGAGGATTCATGAACCTCTCCTCACGTTCGAGTGTCTTAAATTGAGCCCCCATTGTGCACTAATTTATTTGTAAGGTAAGCTTGAATTAAGATTTATAGATCTCTTTCACTATTGGTTTCAAGATGAGATAAAAATTTCAAAATATTGCCTAAGATGAGATGTCCTGCAGATAATATTTTATTTAGTAATTTGATTTCTACTATGGAGAATAGTTAACTAATTGGATTAACCATGGCCAAATCAAGGTTTGAGTATGTTAAACAGTTTGAAAAGGAGAATTATTTATTACCTGATACTTATATAGTAGTACGAGTGGATGGTAAAGGTTTTCATAAGTTTAGTGATTATTATAAATTTGATAAACCTAATGATTTACGAGCATTGGAAGTGATGAATAGAGCTGCAAAGGCTATTGTAGTGCAGTATCCAGATATATTAATGGCGTATGGTGATTCTGACGAATACTCTTTTTTGCTAAGGAAAAAATGTCAATTGTTTGAAAGACGGGAAATGAAATTAGTTTCGACTTTTGCATCTGCTATCACCACAGAATACTATTATCATTGGAATCTAGAATTCCCTGAAAAGCCGATAGATATTGCTAGAAAACCTCAGTTCGATGCGAGATGTGTAATCTATCCCAATTTCAGAATCATTCAGGATTATTTTGCTTGGAGACAAGTCGATTGTCATATAAATAATCTTTATAATACTACATTCTGGACTTTGGTTGAAAAAGGTGGCATGACACCACAGGAAGCAGAGAATAGACTAATTGGTACTTTATCAAGTGATAAAAATGAAATCTTGTTCAAACAATTTGGCATTAATTATAATAATGAACCGGAAATTTTCAAAAAGGGAACAATCATTATGAGACAGTATGATAATTATAAAAAGGTGGAAGAAAGTGACGATTTGAGTAGTCGTCAATTACAAAGGTTGGAAAAGGCCAGGAAAAAAGCCAATATTGTTTTCCTTCATATCGATTTGGTGAAAGATGAAGAGTTTTGGACCTCAAGACCTTGGTTGAATGAGTAAATGTTAGTTTAATGAAAGATTCGTAGAATCAGACTTTCTGGTCATTTTCATGATTGACAACAGGTAAGAAATTATTCTTCAATCTGGTAAGAATACTGGTTAAGTGATCAAATGTTAGTTTAATGTTGGCCAGTTATCATGATTCGTAGGATCAGACTTTTGATGTTTGACAAAATTCGAAAAAGTCGGTACCAACTAATATCTGGTAAGAGTCACATCAGCATTCTTTTTGATCCAGTGAAACCTCCAATAAGATTCGATTTAACCAAATCGTGTGAAAGAAATGTTTAATGTTGATAGTGGTATCATGGTTCGTGGAATCAGGATATCTAGTAATTTCAATGATTGATAAGATTCGAAAAATGCAATCTCTAAGAAATAGCATCAACATTCAGTTCTTTCGATCCAGAACAATCTCCAAGTGATGAACAAGATTCGATTCAACCAAATCGCTCGTCAATCATGATACATATAAATGTGTATACGACATATCCAGTTTGGCCTGGTGGTGTATGTTCCGACGGTCCACGGGTAATCCGATGAAATTGAGAGGTTGCTGCCACTGCCCATATGTACCCCTTTCGGGTTAACATATTTTACCAGATTCACCATCGAGACTAACCGGGGCGGATATCAGTTTCATCGAGGTACCAAACGCACAAAACCCAATACTCCTATGAAAGTACTATTATTAACGGGTGGAGGCGAACTCAGCAAACTAATTTAAGTATCTCTACCTGCCTAGAAAATAAATTGTGGTCTCAGTAATATTAATAGCGCAATAATAAGAAAACTATCTGAAACACAACGTTTCCTCAACAAAATCAACAAAGAAGACAATGTCTTATCTGAATCATACTACGAGTCTACATATTTTTGATAATGTACGAATCAGCAATCACTCTTTTAAGCAAAGTATTTTCGTCAATGCGATACCTTGTCTGCGTATTTAGCGATCGTATCAATGAAATCTGCCCACCCCTCTTCCGTTATCGGCGAAAATAATTGTGCGGATTTCATTTCTAAATTAGCAACCAACAATTTGAGTCACTGCCCATAATCGAGATATGCAACCCCTCACTAGTATCCAAAAGAAGATTTTTTTTTTTTTTTTCCTTCACTATTCTTAAGTAGGATGACGATCTGACACGAACTTCCCAGCACACCCAGATTCAGGCTTATTGGATATTTTGTGAAAAATTTATGTAACTCATCGCATGACGACATTTCTATAAAATATCCACAAAACCCCAAACCAGCCAATTTTCTTCGCTGCAGGTATAGAAACAATCCTTACAGAAGTCGCGGTTTTTTTAATTTAGCGCGGTGTGGGTTAGGAAAGACTGGAGATATATGGAACTGGAGATACATGGAATTCCGATGAACAGATGCAAGATTGAACAAGATTGATCTAGATCGACCACGGTCACTTCACATTTGGCATGATGTTTATGAACATCAATAATAACTTCCAACTGATGTGTGCGGCTGGAATCACAAGTTCGAAACAAAGTGTTGATTGTGTCGATATCGAGGAGAATCTCCATTGTTCTAATGTTGGGGAATAGTTGTTGGAATGTATTGATTAGATATTTATGAAATGTTGACTACGATTATTCGATATTGATCTCGACGCACAATTTTCTTTATTCACTTACATATTCTGTACATATTATAATTATTCTTAATGTGTATATTACTATTTATTAACTAACCCAAATGCAAACTTTTGTCAAATCTCTTTGACAACCAAAAACTGTAAATGCAAAAACCAAACGATGCAATGAAGCGAATGAATGATATTATTAATACAAAAAACATGTAAAACAAGTAAAGACAAACGAAACTTGAACGACGAGAAAAACCGTCCAAGTTAGATTTTTTAATGAATTGAAGATAATCTAGTCGAGGCTAGATTTAGTTGTGTGTTAGGAATGTATTTAATCACTAGGATTAAATGTGAATGGAATCACCATACGATGATATGATGAAACGGATTTCATGGGATATAATTGACTTATGAAATATGATGTTACTTTTATGTGTAATGTGTAACCTTGGTGTAGTTTTTGAAAAGACTTTTTTAACTTAAGCTTTTTAGCTAACTTTTTATTTAACTTTTATGTTGTGCATCATCTAGATATGAATTGAATCACTGAAACTGTGTAAAGTTGAAGCAGTGGAAGGAACAGAACAATGGTTGGATAACAAGCTTGAACTTGAGCTTGAACTGTGTAATGAACTATTGTTTGAATTATCAGATAATTTTGATAAACTTGATAATGAAGTGTTAGAATTAGATTTTGGAATTGAACCGCCAAAACAAAAGTTGGCGAGTAAATCGGAATAAGATGTGGAATTGAATTGTGTGGTCGATAAATCGATGGAGTCGGAGGCACCGGCAGGTGCAGCAGTGGAGGTAGATTTTGGTGTTGGTGGAGAAACTTTAACTGATGGTGATGATGGTGAAAAGGTGTTATTGGCAGTGAAATTATTAGCCAAACTTGAAGTGAACGGATCTACTGCCGATGGAGCAGCAACACTTTTCAATTTCATTTTATAATTGTTAGAGTATCTTGGTCTTTGATCAATGCTTGAAGTAGAGAATGATTTGACCAATTTAGGTCTGAAATTGTCCTGCAAATCATTGAATGTTCTGGTAGCGGCAGCTGGTGCAGCTGGTTTAATTGGTACAACAACCTTGGGAGCTTTTTCCTTCTCCAGTAATTCTTCTTGATGCTTGATTAATTTTTCATTGACTAATTCATAATTATAATTTTTGATTGTGTTGGATACTTTATAATTATTGGTGGGGGTGAATGATTTGATAATCACTTTATAGTTGCGGCCAAAGTTGTTATCCCAGAAGGTTTGATTGTTGACTTGGTATTTACAACAAATCTCCATGTTTAAGTTTGATTGTTTCAGGACGAACGAATCTGGGTAGTTGGTTAACAAGTCTTGCAAGTTAATTTTGAATCTGAATTGGTCGACTTTAGAATCGACTGATTTATTGAATTGAATGATGCTGGAGTTGTTGGAAAAACTTAAATTGTTTCTCCATTGGTTCAAAGTCAATTTGATCATGAGTAATTTTTCGAAACCCAAGTTGTCAACATTAATTAATCCTGATAAATATGATTGATTATTCATGGTGACTAATTGTAAACTGTGGATATGAACTGGTTTGGCAATTTTATTTTGATAAAAGTATTGGTGAGGGCGAGATATATCGGAGTATTCCAATTCAAATGAACGATTATTTGAAGAGTACCATGTTAAATCTTCATCTGAAGATTCGTCATCATCATCCATACTATTCCATTCGAAATAATCTCTAGGTCTTCTGAAGCGGAGTTCATCATCTTTAGGAGAATGCAAGGGCGATGTTTGATTTGAAACAGCAGCTGGGGAAGCTTGGCCGTCAAACATTCTTATATTAGTCAACCTGTTGGCAAATCTAACACTTTTTAAGTTAGGTGAACTCATAGATTGTTGCATTAATTTCAGTAATTTCAAACTTGATTTTACAATGTCCCCGGACTTCTTTCTAATCAATGGAGGCATTACCTCTACATCTGTTAATGTTGTTATAGTCATTTTTTGATTAGGTCAAAAAAATTTTAAAGTTATTGCAATCAGTTCATTTAAATAGAAAAGGGGCGATTGAAAAAAAAAAATTACAAATTAAAAAAAAAATAAAAAAGCAAAAAAATAAAATTAATTATAAAAAATAAAATTTCAAATATTTAAAAAAAATAAATTACTCAAGTGATAAGCAGCGAAGTATTTTTGAAATATCGCCATCACCACCAGAGAAACTGACAACAAACGAAGGAACGTCTAGTGATATTTGGTATGGCTTCTTCCACCTCTACCATCCGTTTATCCCTTCACTTCTCTAAGTCTGATCCCATCATTCCTTCCTCCATCTATAATTTGTCATCCCTACGTGTAACAGGTGGTGCTTTTCAGGTTTGTGTAGCAAAAAATATTTTTTAGAATACAACCCAACAATCGGAGTCTGCACGACACCATGGAAAACATCGGACTTGCCCTAGGTTGGCTGGATCTACTATTACTCTTCTATATGAAATCCTGCTACTTTCACTCACTCCCAAGCCCTTTTTTGCCTTCTACAATCCCGCCTTTTTTTATCTCTTAAACGTGTTTAAAACTTGTTTGGCTGATGTTGTGGATATGTGGGTATGTGTGTGTTTTTTTGAGTCATGTCGTAAATGTCGTGGTCTTGATCTTTCTTGGGTGCTTAGGTGTATATGCGGGTTGTCTGCAGGCTGATTAGTTATATTGTGGCTATAGATTGTGTAGATAGATTATGTAGATATATTGTGTAGATATATTGTAATGTGGGTAAAAACTACTCTAGATGCTTGTTGGTTTGTCCAAAGTATCCCCAATAAAGCTTAAACTTTAAACTCTACTGGTGATTGGTTTATTTGCATGAATTGATTCAGCTTACTCCGTCATTAAGGTTATTGACTTTAGTGTAACGAATTAAGTATTTTTTGATTTTGGTGGGTTAAGTTGAGTTATCCAGTGGCTATATCGGGATTCAACTCTACTGGCAAGTGGGTGAGAATCTGGGGATTGCTCGTTCTATTGTTGTTACTGGCGGGTTGGGGCTTCCTTTAGATAAGATTAGGTGTGGGTGAGAAAAATATTGGTATTTTTATCTTACGCAAACCCCTTGATCGAATTGGGTTCGGTCCATACCACTTTTCTCGGAACTGGCTGTTAAAATCCCTGTTTAGGTGATGGTGTGGTTGTGGTTTCAAATGGCATTTCGGGAAATGGCGCTTAGCTCTCATGACATTTGCACCCAATGTGTTATTATTTTTCAGTTCAAGGTGATTATTTTTTCCACCCTCAGATGGTTTTATTTTTGATAAGAATTTTTCATCCCTCGTTGGAGGTGGATTATTTTTTTCTATTGTTGTACCTAGAAAGAAATGAAAAGAGCGAAAAAAGAATTTAGAAAGTTAAAACCATAATGGGAGAGGGGAAGAGTCATCGTTGCGATATCTACGGTTAACTGTCTTGTCAATCATCCAAATGTACCTGTAATCAACTTTATTGTACCAGAAAAAAAAAAAAAGATAATCAGTTCCATCTTGGCGTTTTATTCTTCACTCGAGTAATTACACCTCACTGGAGATTATTTTTTTTCAAAATTTGCCTACTAATTTTAAATAATTATTTTCCTTACTAGTTTGGGTAATAATAATCTTGAGTATTCGTTTACGAGTATTTTGCGTCCTTACCCACTTTCTCCCCCACCTTGAAATTATGCTCAATTCATCAGACAGTACAGTAACTAGGGTTACCCAGGTTTAAAAAATGCTACCTTGGTTCATGTTGTATTATTGTTTCAAGTATTACTACCAGCCACATAAATTGAAAATTTAGTTGTTGCTGTCTTGTATTGGTTTCCAATTTTTGTCATACCAGTAATCTCGCCATTCACCTTCCTTACAAATTATTGACATAATAATAATGTTACCGTCTAGGATAATAATACTATCAAAATAATACAGTATCCTTAAAATTTAAAATTTGACGTATTGACAATGTTGAAAATTTTTTATATGAGAAAAATGTGGTAAAAGTTATTTTTATCAAAAATAAAATTGTCAAGAAAATTGTAACAATGAGTTTGACAAATATTATACATACAATTCGGTTTCATCTGTTCCGGGATGTATTGAGAAATAGAGTCATTGTATGAGTATGTTCCTGATTTCTAGCCCGCAAGGCTGAGAAAATATGCATGAAACATGATTCATGAAAATGATTACATTCCCATCACAACCAATCTCAACAAGTTATGATCGTTATCCGATTAACCTTGGATAAGCTATATTTGGCATTGTAAACCACCACACTATAAACGCAATTTACCATATAATACTAGATAATAATCTCATCGGACCAGTAGCTCCAATCTTGGCGTGGCTGATATATATGAAAAAAAATAAAATAAAAAAAAAGGGTGATGAAATTAGCTTCTATTACTACATCATATCTGGAGAACAGTATGGAGAACATAGCTTATTACACTTTCCACGACATTTATTCCCCTAAATCGTTATCAACTCTAATTTTTTCATTTAAACTATTTGACGATAATTGATTTATAGTAAACATACTCCGAAGCGATTTAGATTTATTTTAGGTTAGCCTAATTTTAACTTTTATTTTATTTTAGTTTCGGAATTACAAGTCCAGAAGATTTCTTCATAACAACGCCAAAATATTTGAAATCGAAAAAAAAAAAAAATAATGGCGGAAAAAAAAAGCCTTCTGCAGCAAAAAAAAAAAAAAAGAATGATTTCGCCCAGGATCGAACTGGGGACGTTCTGCGTGTTAAGCAGATGCCATAACCGACTAGACCACGAAACCGATTTCTTGATATCCTAGAATTTGTCAGTTGGCCAAACTGAGTACTGGATAAAATTGGTAAAAAGGCGAAATATTGGTATTTATATAGAATTAGATCTCAATTCAAGTTGTATTAAAATTTATTCTGGTAAAGATTTTGTATTTTATTCAGTTTTGATGGTTTTCATGGTTTTTGAATTTTGAAATTTTGAAGAATGTGGTAATTTTATCCAAAAGTTGAATGATAATTGTTATTTTTACTTTGTGGCTAATTTAGAGATGGGTATAGTAAAAATAAACCCCACATTCATCGATACTACCTTTCTTCGGGGTTACCAAATGATGCTGCAGACATAAAACATCACCTTGTTTGATAATCTCCGTATCCCCAAGGGATGAGAAGTGTGAGAAAATATATTAGATACGATGACACAAAGGTTTTGAACAAAGGACCATCATCCCCACAAACTGGAGAGCATAAACCATAGATCTTGGTTAATTTAAAATTTACTACTTATCCGTTATTATTGTAGATTCAGAATAATAACTTATTATTATGAGAACAATTGATGAAAATATTTGATTCATCGTATGTAGTCAGATAGGGGATTATTATTTATGCAGATAAAATAAGGATACCATCAAGGAGTAAATTGCTCGCCTTATATTATTTTGCTTAGCCACCAGAACTTCCGAGACATTTTTGAAACTAAGGGGTTCCTAAAAGATCTAACCATATTTCCAACTGGGTAAAATATACCATTTGAAAATTGATTCGATAATTGAATTTACTTTGATCCATTGAATATACTACAATATTTTCACATTAGTATATACTAATTAGTTTGATTATAATATTCTATACAATTATGTGGCTAACTATTATGGTATTTAATTTTTGGCAGAATCTTCTTTTAAGGTGACAATTCTATTTAAAATTAATTTATCATCAGAGGAGTCTTTATCAACACAGAAATACCCAACTCTTAAAGCTTGGAATCTAGCAGTATTGTTACCTTTGGTTTCTTTGATATTAAATTCACTACCGGGAATTTCAATATTCAATGGTGATTTGGCAACGATATCAGAAAATGAGGCTTCGATTAAACCATTCTTGATAACTTCTTCACTGTTTTCATTGATATCTTTCAAGAAACCATCGGGATGTGCTGATGGATTTTCGCTGTTGAACAATTGATTGTATATTCTGACTTCATCAATTTTGACTGCTTCTTTTTTAGGAACCCATTGAATAAATGTCTTTGGTTTCTTATGTTTTGCTGGATCGTTATCATAATTCACATGAATACGAATGATGTTATCATTGCTATCTTTTTCAACTGAATTTAATGAAACATTAAATGGAACTTTCATTAATCCAACTGGTTGACCTGGAGCCAAACGGAAATATTCTGATGAAGGTTCGTCTCTAAAATCACTTCTATCAATATAAACATATTTGCCAAATTTGATTTTTCTTGAACCAAAACTTTCGCCTCCTGGACCTGGTTTGTAAGGAATTTCAATAGTTTCTTCATAATCTTCATCGACATTGTCAATAACTAACTCAACTGGATCTAATACCATCATCAACCTTGGAGTGGTTTGATCAAGGTATTGTCTAACAGCACTATCGAATCTGATAGCTTGGATATTAGTAACATTGGTGGTAACACCCAAAGTGTTGATGAATGATAAAATAGCACCAGGTGGTACACCTCTACGTCTGATAGCTTCAAGAGTAAATAATCTTGGATCATCCCAACCTCTAACAATATTCTCAGTAACTAATTTAGCAATTTTTCTTTTAGAAAGTATAGTACCGGTAATGTTTAATCTACCGTATTCTCTTTGAGCTGGTCTATACACACGTAACTCGTCACATAACCATTCATAAGATTCACGAGACATTCTGAATTCAGTAGTACATAAGGAATGGGAAATATTCTCGAAAGAATCGACTAAACAATGGGTGTAATCGTAAGTTGGGTAAATCTTCCATTTGTCACCAGTTCTATGATGAGAAGCATTCAACACACGGTAAGCGACTAAATCCCACATTTGAGGTGAAGGATTAGTCAAATCCTGTTTCATTCTAAGGGTGACTTCACCGACTTTGAATTTTCCATCCTTCATTTGTCTAAATAATTCAAGATTTTCTTGAATTGGTCTGGAACGATCAGCACAAGCTTTTCTTTCACCCCCTCTAGTACCATCTTCACCAATACCTCTATTGGCTTTGACTTGTTCTGGAGTACAGAAACAAACATAGGCACCATCGTATTCGATCAATTTTTCTGCCAAAGCGTATAATTCGTCGAAATAATCTGATGAATGGGTAACTTTCCAAGGTTCGAAACCTAACCATTGAATCATATCTTTGATAGAGTTGAAGTAAACTTCCTCTTCGGCTTCAGGGTTGGTATCATCAAATCTCAAGTAACAATCACCGTGATTGAATTTAGCGTAACCAAAATTAACCATGATTGCTTTAGAGTGTCCAATATGCAAGAACCCATTTGGTTCGGGTGGGAAACGAGTGAGGACCTTGTTTCCCGTGACTTTTTTAACTGCTTCCAATAATTCAGGGTACTTTTGAGGTTGTTCACCTGGTTTGTGCAATTCACCTAACCAACCTTCGCTAAACATGGATCTTTCAACCTCAACGGTTTTTTCTTGTTTTTTGTTATCGGCAGGAGCCTTCTTTTTCTTTTCCTTTTTGACAACATCTCTTTCGTCTTTAGGACCTAATTTTTCCAAAAACAATTCATCAATTACTGGTTTGAATAAATTTGGAGGAGCCCATTTTAAAGTAGGTAATTTTTTAGTTTCACCCAAGACTTTAGGTAAGTAAGTATATCTTTGAGTTTCGAGAGTGGTAGAATTAGTTTCCAAGAATTTGGAAATTTCTGATCTAACATCATCACGAGATAAATCAATACCAACACCTGAGGCAGCGTTTAAATCATCAACTGTTGGAGATTCAGTTGACTTGATATACTTAACACCTTCGGAGATTTGTAAATTGGTTTTGATTCTACCATCCAAAATAGCATCAGTGATTAATTTACGATTAGGAATTTCGGAACCTTTAGATTCAATAGCCAATTGATGTAATAAAGCAACTTTTTTATCATCGTATTCAGCAGCAGATGCTTCATCATTCAAGATTTCATACAAAGATTGTGAAACTTTCTTATTCTTTAAAATCTCGGTTGATTTTTTTTCATTCAAACCCACTTTAGTGAACAAAGTCACTAATTCTTCATCTGAAACAGACATGGTAAGATAATACTATATATACAAATGCAAAATTAATACCACCTTAAATACGTGTGTACCGATTCAATGTAATGTGATGATGAGATAAGCTTGTAAAAATTATAGGTCACAGGACACGACTTCTTCTGGCTAACAAAATTGACTTAAGGAAGAAACAATGATATTACACTAAGGATTAATATAGAATATAGAATGATACTGAATAGATTAGTAATCTATCTAACATTTAAATTACCCAGTTTTATCAATATGATTTAAACTTTGAAAAAATATGTGGTAAAATACCCCCCTCTCTTATTTTGTGGGATTTTACCACCCAGAATTTACCACCCCAAATTGAAGTATACACAATTTATCAGTTTGTTCTATTTACTGTTGATTTAGATAGATATCTATTGGTATAATGAGACAGAGTATCTTAGTACACTTGCAATTGGCATTAGATGCCATGAAATTGAATTGGGAACATAAAAATTTCATGGCATCTAACATTGAATATTTATCTACCTTACAAATGGAGATATATTTTCCAGCTGGATTCAAGAAGAAGGTACAAACTGCTATTCATGATCTTTTTGAATGCTTTTTAAACCAAAAAAATAAAGATCGAGTGAATTCAAATATGATTTATTACATGGTATTATTATACATTAATCCAATAATCAGACGGTATTGTTCTATCTCAAGATATTGGCCTGTTATTATATCAACAATTCCACAAGATCATCATTCTTGCTTGAAAACTATTTTCAAGTGTGCTTTGAGTTTGAAACCTGCCAGTTTAATGTGTAGTTTGTTCCTTGTTAATATTTTGGAAAAGAGTAGTTTTGCCAAAAAGTTTGCTACCGTATTAAATGATTTCATGGCTGAAGATGCTACGCTAGAGACAGATTTGAAAACGAGTCTTGTGTCGAATTTCAATTTCTCAAATAGTTGCTTTCTCATCAAGTTGTTTTCTAAAATCAACCTGCTTATTTACATTTCTAATTACGCATCATGGGATGGTTCTCTAGTTTCATTAGTTACCCTCATGAATCAGGTGAATTCTAATTTCCGGAATGTGTACCAATTCAATTTTGTTAAGATAACACCATTTGATGAATTGAATCTGGATTTTGACGATGGTCGCTTCATTTTGTTCCAAATGTTTGAACTTGACTTGGGTGTTTTATGGATCGACTATAATGGTAAGTTATTACCCTGTTTTTTCAATTTACGCAATCTCCTTAAGGCAGAACTAATAGGTGATACAATTACAATGTGGTTTAGGAAAAATGATGCATTTACTAATATCTCCTCGAGAAAAACCAAAGCTTCCACCATCAATCTTGAAAATACCTTGAACACTTTTTCAGTATTTTTTGATGATAAGTTGCTTTCCAGTATGGATATGATAGAATTGAAATTTAAATTACATGACGATAAGTCACTAAAGATATTCCTAGATCATCTTGCTACTTTCAAGGAGAAGACCCTGGCATTGGCACGGAGTTTCGAAAATGAAAAGCCAGTTTCGATACAACTCCCAACAGAGGATCTCGCTACCAAACTGAAGGATATCCCCATCCAGGAAATATTGACAGATTCAATATATGCCAACACGTTGTCAGACAATCCCAGTGTTTCTAGCCCTTTGCTCCAGTCACTACCAGTCACAAGAAAAGACCGAATGGTTGAAATAAACGATTCGTTGAGGACAAAGGCCAACGCTTTGCTGGAATCCAGAAAGGAACTCGTAGAAGAGGTTATTTACAGTTCTGACCCAATATTACCAACTCAAGCCCCAGCCCAACACACTTACGAACTGGAATATGGTTCACCGAGCCCACCAGCTGCTCATTCCCCAATACATTTTTCTGAAAGCCCAAGGGATGTGACTTCTCCAAGCACTGTTAAACCCAAGGGTAGTATATGCAATTTTAGCCAACCTAAATTGAGTAGCTCGAAATTGGAAGCATCAATTACAAAAAATAGAAATGAATTATCGAGATTGGGATCATCAATAAAAATTAGGAATGTATCATCGAAATATATTAAGACCTATGGGCGTTCTTCAAGATCAAATAGATCCGCTTGGGATTTATCATCATCTTCGAGTGTTCCAACACCAATGAAAATAAAGTCAGGACGTCCTTTTCTTCTGCAACTAGAAACCACTAATTTGAACTTCACCAATGCTTCTATAGAGGCTGTGAAATCGTTTGGTGACTCCTGTCAGGACAGAGCTGCCAAACAGATACATGCAAGCTATCCCGAAGGTACCAGTGCAAGCGAAAACATGGATTCAATGAAAGCGAATTTCACAAATACTGAAGATGCCTCTATCGATTATGATTCTCATAGCCATGATTTGTACGAAACTGCAGAGGAGAATCTCCTTGCGATTAAACTGGTAGGAGTAAGCACTTCTCAAAGGGCGACAAGGGGCCAACAAAGTTCAAGAATTTTGAGTTCACAATTCAAGAACCACGAAGTTGACAGTGGCACATCAGGAACTTTTTCAGGATCTAAACAGAATGGAATGTTACCGAGTGTAGAACCAATCGGACCAAAGAACAAGGAAGATCCATCATATGGAAAGTCTTTGCGTAATGGAAAAATCTTACGTAATGCTAACGAATTCAAACCGAAACCACGGGGGAAGCGAATCAATGCAAGGACGTCAACTAGTGCAACCGATGTTGAACCAGCAAAAGCTATATCTGTTGAAGCAGATATCGCCAAACATAGCGATCTAAACAGGTTGACAAAAAGTACCACAATTGTGTCAGAAGCTGAACCAGAACTTAGTGTACCAATCATGAAACGAAGAAGGAAAGACAATATGGTCATTGAAACTCAGGCCAGAGGGTTTGAGGATACCTTAACGACGAGTACACCACTCAAGATTAAGAAAGTTTTCAACGTTTCCCTTCCGATCCCAAGTTTGAAGCTAGCCAATATCACAAAAGATTTAGAAACGACAACTACCGACTTCAGTTTCATGCAAGAACAGGAAACAAATGGCACGTCTATTACGTCAAACGTGGCATCCAAAACTGACGACCTGGTGTATGATCAATTGGAAACAAGTTTCAACCATTTGTCGAGTGCAATAGGCAAACATTTGATTAAAAATATTCGAGACTTTGAAGTATCTATGGAAATGAAACGCCAACAGTTGGAGTTGAATTTATTGAGGGATTACAATTTGTTGGTTGAGCAGACTAAACTGAGTTTTGCAGCTATAACCGAAACCCACAAGAAAAATATACTGGAACTACAGGAATTTTATAATGATAAAATTCAGCGAATAATAGATTAATGAATCGATATTATTAAACAACATAATTAAAAAGTATATACTAGAAATGAAAAATGAATATATAAAAGATATATATAATGTGAAAGGATTTAAGGTGATTTAAATGTTAAAAATTTAAAAATTTAAATATTTCTGATTCAAAACCAGATGGATTATCAAGATAAAGATGATGACCAGCATTAGAAATGAGTTTGAAATCAGCCAAACGTTTGGGGGCCAATTTATTAATTTCCTTGGTCATTTCCAAACCTGCAACATCATTCATCCAATCACGGTCACCATATAACCAAAGGGTGGGTAAATTCATTTGCACAAATGGTTGGGGACACCTGTCTAAGAGAGGTAATTTGGCAACCGCACCGAATGCCAAAACTCTAGTTAAGGCATATTCACCCGAGCCTTTAGCATTAAAGATTCGATAGATATAATCGTGAACTTGTTGGAATCGTTGTGGATCTTTGGCATAGACATGGGCAAATCTCATGGTGGTCCAACTACTAATCATTTTTGATCTCAAGGGACCGACATTCCTAATAATGGTGAAGGGAGAAACATTATTAGCCCATAATGATTTGATTAAACGCACTTTTTTGGAATTAGAGTATTTGGTGGCAGGATCATAGTCATTGCCATTGACAATGGTTTCTTGACTTTCGAATTCCTGATCCACTGGTAATTTTGGATCTTGCAAGTTTTCCTGAGATTGCTGGGAAGAAGATACTTGGGACGATTCATTTAAATCTTTTAATAACGAATGTTTGTTACGTTCAACACCCACTGGACTGATCAAGACCAATTTTTCAATCATATTACCTGATTTCCCCTCAACAGTGGTGATTTTCTTGTTATATTTTAATGCATAAGCACTGGAGAGGTAACCACCGAAGGAATGGCCCATTAAAACAAACTGTTTGATCCCTCTTTTGATTCTCCATGCTTCTAAAGAATCAATAAACCAATCTTCCACTTTCATTATATCTTCCTTCTTGTCACCATTCAACAGGGGGAAGTTTGGTCTTGAACTTAGACCAAAACCGAGTAAATCGATAGCATGGATTTTTATTCCTGGTATTCTAGATAAATTATCAAAATTATCCACAAATAAACCCAAAGCGGCAGCATAACCATGGATTAAGACAATATCCATAGGTTTCAGACTATCGACGGCAACTTGATTATTTTCAATGTAAAATTCATGAATGTAATTATTATCTTTATCTATAGGAGTATCAATAATAGTAGCAGTTCTGGTACCATCTGAATTAGGGTAGAATGGAAGTATCGATAACAAACCATCTTCTGCTTTTCTTTCACTAACTGGACCTAACCAAGATTGTCTATACCAATCTTTAAAAGAATCCGCCCATGAATAAGTTGGTCTCTCATAGACTGGTTTGTGACTAGGGTCGAATTCTGAAGGAAGCTTTCCTGGAGTAGATGTTACTGTAGCCATATTTGACTTGTTTTTGCTAGATATTAAGATAAGATGAGCAACTGTTTATATATATTGCCTGCAACTTGTCACAGCCGGGTCCCTTCCCAATGAGGCAACTCCGTTTGATTTGGGTGGCGCTACACAAAAGCAACCACGCATATTATTTCCGTCGGTGATTCTTTTTTCCGACTGCGGAATCTATTTTGGAACTGATAAACAAACTCAAATAGCCCATCTAGGCGTAGCAATGAAACACGGGAGATTGGAAAAAGGGGGAAACAGGGGAGATAAGAAAGTTACCGCAGTAGCAGTGGTTATGATAGTAGATATTTTGGAACTGATATAACATTATTTTCAAATTGTAAAACCTACCATTTGAAAGTAATTTCCTACGATGCGGCTGGAACAAAAATTGTGATTATTCAATATGAGGCTGAGGTGAAATGCTAACATACCCAAATTTTGTCAGTTTTAAATGAAACTTGGATTGAATTGTAGAAAACGTCGAGTAGAAGATAAATCTATAATATAAATTAGTTTTTATATAATTTTACTAGTAATGAACTAAGATTTAAAAATAACATCACGTGATTTCATTTTTTCTGATATTTTGTTGAAATGTATCAATGAATCTTCAAGAGTAACATCTATATATACAATGTCTGACTTAGATGATGATTTGTTAGCTTTAGCTGGTGGAAATGAGGATTCGGAAGTGGAAGAAGAAGAAGATTATGAACCAACTTTGAAACAGGATGAAGATCAATTAGGTGAATCTGATGATGATGAAATTTTATCAAAGAAGAAACGTAATCGGGATTTAGAACAGGATTTGCAAGATGATGTTGATGATGAAGAGGAAGAGATTGATGCTGAAGAGGAAGAATTGATCAATCCTTATCCTTTAGAAGGTAAATATAAGGACGACCAAGATCGTGATCAATTGGAATCTATGGATGAAATGCAACGTGAACAGATTTTGTTTGACCGTTCACAAGAAATGGAAAGATATAATGAAAGAAAGTATTTGATACAAAGAATGAAACTGCAGAAACAGGCTCAATTGCCTGCAAAACCTACAAGAAGTTCAAATCGTAATAATAAAGGTACTTCCAATAATTCTTCTAAATTGGATAAATTGTCAGAGTTGAAGAAACAACGTGAACAAAAAGATAGAAAAAGAAGAAGGGATTATGATGATTATGATGATGACGAAGAGGAAGAGGAGGAAGATGAAGACGAAGATGAAGACCTTGGTGATGATGATGAGGATGATTACGACGACAATGGAGTAGTCAGATGGGGTACATCAAAGACAAAGTCAAAGAAATCATATGAGCGTGCTACTTTACCTGATATCAATAAAATATGTCTTGGTAGAACAAAATTGAGTAAACATTGCTATTACTCTGGTTTCAATGATGTGGTCATCGATTGTTACGGGAAAGTCAACATAGGTATGGATAAAAGGACAAGACAGCCAATGTACAGAATGGTGAAAATCATCGACGTGCAAAATATCCCCCAAAAAGCCTATAGTATCGGGTCGAATAAATTTGATATTTATTTAACTGTTAGTCAAAACCGAAAACAAACTAAGGATTTCCCCTTGAATATATTTTCTGATTCCTTGATCCAGGTTGAAGAATTTGATAGATATATCCACGAATTGAAAAGAACCGACGAGGTTATTGATTATGTCGATGACGTCGAGGAAAAAGTCGAGCAATTGAATGACTTTTTCAATAAAGGTATCAGTGACAAAGATGTCAATGAAATGATTGCCAAAAAGCAAAAATTACAATCGAACACACTTTCCCAGGTTGATGCCGTTTTCCAAAAAGCAAGATTGGCCGATGAATTAAATATTGCCAGACAACAAGGTAGAACTGAAAAAGTTAAACAATTACAACAAAAAATTAATCAATTAGATACAATGTTGGTTGATTATAGTAAACAACACAATCAAACCGAATCGTTAACAATGGCTAAATTAAATGAACGTAATAGGAAGATCAATCAAACCATGATTAGAAAAGCTGAATTGGAAACTATCAAGAATTCATCCAATGTCACTGATGATTCTGATCCATTTTCAAGATTGAAAACCAACACCAAGACATTTTATCAAGATATGATTAATCAAGAAAATGAAAAAGCTTTAATCGACGTCCAACAAAATTACGATGATATTTTACAAAAGAATAGTAAACAAGAAGAAGAAATCGCCAAATCAACTTATAGAGTATTAGGTGAGATGGATAAATTGATTCGCGGGATCGATATTGAAATCGAATTGAAGTTATAGGAGGTATAATGAGTTTGTAATATTAATGTATAAAGAAAAGAAAAATTCAGTTCTCCGCATAATAATAAAGATGACTAGTCATAATTGCCGTCTCACTGCGTAAATACATCCATGACCGATCAAACTCGTAGTTTTTGCCACTCGAAGGACTCGTAAAAGCAAAATAAGATAATATTAATCTGACCAGTAGAAATTCGACTTCAGAGTTTATCAGAGAAAAACCAAACGGCGTTACCCCTAATAGTACTCCTATTCCATTGTCCCATTGTTTTATTTTCACAGTTACACCAGGTGATACGGGCCAGACTAACACGAATAAGTCAAGCCTTGATATAAGAGGACTTTTAAGTAGTGAAATAATTTTGCATAAATAAAATGGCACCATTGTTGTGTTTAATCATTTGTTTCCTAGAGAAACAGCCAATCCAATGGAGTTTCATAATCTAGAGTCTATTTTTAGCGATCTAGTCTTGTCTCCTCAATAGATACAATAAAGTTCGCATACCACCTAATTAAGGCAACTGCCAGTTTTGGAGAATTGATATAGCGGGACAATAATGGAATACCCTTTGTCTCTTACTACCCAATTGAGAAACTGTACACTATATAGGTCTCATGTTTAATATTTTAATCCCTTTATCCATTTAGAAGTACCGCTAATTTGGATCGAAAGAGGGGAATCTATAATATTCTAGATATTCAACAAAAGTGGCTATGTAAGATATAAATTGGGGGACTATACAATTATTCTAATCAATTTGTGACAACATTAACCTTAAAAATGCCTATAAAGTCTGCGCCGGACATATCCTCAAATACACCATAAAGCATTTAGAATTATTAAGTCTAATACCATAATTTTATTTTGTGCCCACCAGATTGTATAAACCAAAAGAACAAAACAGCAAACAAAGCAGCATTGATCGAAAAAATGTCAATTTAACTTGCGAAGTGAATTAGATACGAATTTACCAAGGCTTTGTGAAATCCAGGCATTATGCAATCTAGATTTTACATTTTTGAAAGTGGTTGCAAAATTTGCAACCAATTTTTTGTGCAACATAAACGATATTTTTGCCACCAACACAAAAGCTCTATATTATTGTTATTAAGGTTTATTGATAGGCTGCACAAGACTAATTTACGAGTCATACCTTGATTGGCTGGTGGCTACATTATCATACCCTTTATTTTTGCAAAGGTCACGGATTGGATGTACCTGTCAGTTTTTCTAATATCAATTCCATCCCTTATCGACTGCTACACCTCATTCAACGTCAGCTATACCTACATGTAGAACCACACCGTTTATTTTTTCCTACTCCACCCAATGAATAGGTTATATGTTAATATTAAGCCACAATGTAACCAGTGGTTTGTATTTTGTGCCCTGTAGTTGATCATCGATCATTAATATTCCACTCAATCTATTCTCCAAACCAGATCAGATATGTACTCTCCTGCCAGCAGCGTATGGTAATCGTACATGAGCATGACTTACATTACTATCTACGTGACTTCTCCTCAATCAAAGACACATCATTCTCAGATTCATGCGTCTACTTACATTGTCTACAATCATTTCTCGTACTCGAACCCAATGACTCATTTTATTAAAACTTGATTATGGTTCCATGTTAAATACATTTCCCTGATTAAACACTCTCTACTACGTTCAACTATGTTGAACTTGGTACTACTGATTACACTACATTAACACATTTATCTATGCCCATTTATTCCCATATATACAAGTTATCCTATGAACCATTCAATCTATAATCATTACCCATCAAAACTCTAGTTTGTTTACAATTCCAATTCTCTCAACAAAGTTTGTCTTAATTCAAAAATTTCGAATTGTTTATACCAATCGTCATTAATGGAATTCTTTTTTTCATGGTAGTAATGATGATAATTCATATCAATATCTTCCAGGGTAGCATTTGAATATTGCCCCAACAGGTAATCTCCGTTGAAAGACATTACATCGTTTGAATCGATCGACTCTAATGAGTTTAAATCGGAATCGTAATCGTAATCTTGGGAGAATATTTTTTCTTCATCTAGGAAACCAATATTTGTAGTTGGTCCCATATTTATATTTGTTGTTGGTGTTTGTATAGAATCATAAGATTCGGTATCCGAATCAGAAACCGAGATTTCCGATTCATAAGAACCTTCACCCACGTACTCTCTTTTGTCTTCCTTCCTACTAATTTTTTTGACTAGCATTTTAAATCTCTTCAATGGGTTACATTTTTTCAGTATTTTTACTTCCAGTGGAGAATCAAAGGAGATATCACCTTGTTCGTTTACATAATAGTATTGTTGTAATATGTTATCGTATTTAGAAATCATCTTGTTTATCTTGTTTGAATTAATTGTTAAATTTAGTTACATACTTGCTGTCTATATATATACTAATCTAGATTTTTTCATATTCTAAGCCGGAGAAAATTATACCCGTGTGGCTTTCCTAATCCGTCTTTTCCGATGCGATTACCTAAGCTTGCTGATAAATATACGATTTTGATGATAAATCATATTTGTAAGTACAGCCACACCTGAGAAACATTGGTTGACACCTGTTTTTGGATTGGAATATACTATTACGATTCATTTCACACCATTATGTTCCATATCAATGCTTTTCTGACTCTATTTCCTTAATTTCTTCATCTTTGATACCGCGTCTTTCTCTCGGTGTTTCGTCCGCTTTGGGAAAGCTTTTTTGCTTAGCCCCTTTGGGTATCTCCATGAAATGCTTAAGTAATCGGAAAAACCTCCATTTGGACTGCGGACGGGTTAGGGAATTAGTAAAAAGCCGGCCGTAGCAATTTATTTCCATCGGCCGAAACCAAATTTTATCAATAAGTAGTAGACTGTGGGTCTAGATTATTTATCGATAATTGATAAATGTATTGTATGCTATATTCTATTTCTTCACTAAGATCTATATCTAGAGATTATAATCAACCCTTAGCTTGAAATTGTGACATCTCGTAAATTTGATTTGGGGCTATGACTATTACGATGACGATTTAAAATGCCGTTAGATCGTAAATCTTATTGTACAGATCTGCTGGTTGTCATTCTAGATGCATATGTGGTGTATGAACATAGGGAAGATGACATAGATCAACTGCATTCTAATTTGCTAGTTATCAGTGTCGATAGTTCAAAGTGGGTTATAGATACTACGCGGTCTTTGTATGTAAATTCAACTAGGGTTATGATACTGTTTTCGTGTTGTGTATTGTACTTCTATAAATTACCATCGGAGTAAATCTATTTTTAAGCTGTGGTTCATTAATCGGCTGGGTCAAGGTTAACTGCCTACATTTACAAAAGATGCTGGGCGCTGGGGGCTCCTGGAATTTTGGTACTCTAAAGATCTATTAATAGTAATGTATACCTTTAAAGGAATTTAAAATGTCAAGAAGCACAATGTATATGCGGGTGACTGCGGTCTAATAAAATTGGAATCTCACTAAGGAATGTGTTGTTTAGTCGATACCTCATGATTCCCGTTGGTAGGTTCGATATATACGATTAATATAAGGTTCAATTGGTGTTCTCAAGATCTTGGGGTTGGTTACACCTAACTATAGGTGTTTCAAATGGAAACACCCTTTTTCTGGTTGAGTCTAAGACCTATAATCAATCTAATCTATAATCATTTTCTATAAAGTTATTATTATATATACTTAGTCTAACAAGTATGGATCAATTGCAGCCCAATGTTTTTTTTGAATATACATTAAGCTGGATCATATCGATACGACCTATTATGCCCTCAACTAAAAGCAATGTATGGGATTATGAATTCAAGCTTAGTTAGTTAAATACTCGTAATAATTGTATTCAGCATAGATCGAATATACCAAAAAGCGAATAAAAAGCAAAATTTCAAACTTAGATAAACCATTACATAATATTGATATAGTCGCAGCTGCTAAATTAGATCATCTAAAGGGAATTGTAATATTTATTCTTGTCATAATGATAAGAATCTCTGATAAGCGGGTAGATTGCAGCACAATCTTATCTGTTCCACCGTTTACTTCCTCATCTGGTTTTATCGATTATTAGTCAAAAGAAAATAAACCTTAAACCATTCAGATGACGCTTATGAATCGAATGTGAAATCTCACGTAACAGGTGAGATATGTCATTTTTGGACAAGACCCTCCCCGCATGAATGATTATTATTCATAGAAATTGCGTTCTAGGAAATATAATTTCCAATGTATCCAATTTGAACCTCCTCCGATCTGTGCAACCAAACCTTGATAATCAATATTGTGCCACAGTTTGATGGATCTATCATATATTATAGATAGGGATTCACGGCTGTAACTTACGGTGATTTGGCGGCAACTTCCCAAAACGGGTTGTTAGCCTACTACACTTTAATTTTACAATGTGCAATGAGGAGAATTATCTTACAAATAGGGAGTTAGTCACATAAAAAGTAGTTAGCGTCTAGCTCCGATGGACTTTTAGGATGGAGATATTGATATATATCCTAATGTGTCTATAGCCGTTGAGGGGGGTTGGATAAACTTTTCCGTCGTATCGTTATCTTCAAAACTGGATTTCGCGCTAAGACAGCTAATAATAACCGTCACATTGCATAATTTGATGTTTTAGGAAGTATGCGCTCTCCCCCACATAAAGGGAGATAAAACAGCTATCTCCAATAGATAACCAAGATGTATATATAGACTGATAAATTTAAATATATTTCGGACTATCAATCCTGTTTTACTAAATCAATAAACAGTAAAAATATGGAAGCTACAGCTATAGTACCGGGTACTGTTCATTTGGTAGATATTGCTGGTACTTTAAATGTCAAAAAACAAGACGGCGCTAATGTTATTCTACAACCACAACCTTCGTCCGATCCCAATGATCCATTAAGATGGTCAAATAAGAAAAAACATTTACAATTTGGTTTGCTTTGGATATGGGCCTTTCTTCTAGCTGGTATTTTGAATTTTAATGGTCCAATTTTTGGAGTCTTGATTGCTGAATTGGGTTGGACTGGTACTCAAATCAATATCGGTGTTGCCCTTGGGTTTATGGGTTTGGGTGTTGGTGTTGCTTTCAATCAACCATTGGCAATGAAAATTGGTCGACGCGGGGTTTACTTATACTGTACTTTAATTGGGATTGTCGCCACTACTGTTGGTTCCCAAGCACAAGGTTTTTACTATTTCTACTTGTATAGAACATTTGCTGGATGGGCTGCTTCTCCCGTAGATACTTTAGTCGAAGTGTCGGCTTGTGATTTATATTTCCAACATGAAAGATCATCGAAATTTGGTTCGTTGATTTTAGCGTTATATTTGGGGTCTTACTTCCCACCAGTCTTGGCAGGTTATATCTCGGATGGTATTGGTTGGAGATGGAACTACTACATCTTGACTATTTTATGTGTGGTTCTTTTCCTAACTTGCGTCGTTTTCCTCGAGGATACTACATTCAAGCGTGATTTCAACAATGAAGATTTCGAAACTGATATTATTGAACAAATCAAGTCCCATGCTCTGGGAGAAGTATCAAGTACCGACAAACATGGCATGATTATTGACAAGATTGAATCTGATTCCGAAAATTCTCGTAAATCTTTGAAACAAAAGTTGAAAGTAATCGAATTAGATCAAACCGATGATCGATCATATTTTGCAATTTTTATCCGTCCCTTCTTTTTATTACCTGTAGTGGTGCCGCTGATCATAGTGCCAAGTTGTGGACAGTACATAAGCAACCACCTACGTTAGTTGCTGATATTGCTGACCATACAGAATCAGTCATTGCTGCCAAGTTTTCTAGCGACGGTCAGTTTCTCATAACCGGAGATATGGCAGGTCAAGTCCAAGTGCATCAAGCTAATAAATCTAGGGAAAAATGGACCTGTTTTGCTAAATTACAAGAAGTAGAAGAAGTATTATGGATTGAATCCCATCCTACATTACCTTACTTTGCATTTGGTGCTACTGACGGGTCCGTCTGGGTATACCAATTGGATACAACCACCAAAACTGTCGTAAATATCATGTCTGGCTACAGCCACACTTTAGATTGTACTGGAGGTGTTTTCATGGCTTCTAAAGATGAAAATGATTTAAACTTGATCACAATTTCCGAAGAAGGTACTGTCGTCTCATGGAACTGTTTCACCAGTGATATCAAATACAAATTACTGCCTCATGTCGATTTCAAGGGTGTTGAAAGTCCTTGGGTCACTATTAAGAATAATAAAAATATCTTGGCCATTGGTGGAAGAGACGGGCAGTTATCGATTGTAAATAACGATAACGGTAAAGTGGTCCACTCCTTAAAAGTATTGGACTCGGAAGATCAGGCCGAATTATCAATTGAAGCTTTAAGTTGGTGCAAGGTACCCAACTTAAACATCCTCGCTGTCGGTTTAGTCCACGGAGATGTTTTCCTCTTTGATACCCAGCAATGGAGATTAAGAAACACCATCAAAACCGACCCCCACCCCGATTACGAAAACGCCATCACCAAATTGCAATTTGTCAACAACACTCCTATTTTAATCGGGTCCAGTTCCAACGGTAAGATCTACAGATGGGACGTCAGAACCGGTGAAGCGTTATTTGTTGGTGTAGGTCACAACATGCCTATTTTTGACTTTGCCATTATGGATAATGGTAAGAAATTGATAACCGCTGGTGATGAAGGTGTTTCTTTGGTTTTTGAACCATAAAAAAACAAATTAGATTAGTTAGCATTAATTACATTGTATATTACTATCTATTAGACTATAATAAACTCCTTAAATCGTCTCGTTTCATTTCTTTGTAGTTTTCATATTTTGCACCCAAAACGCGTATTAAAAAAATTGGTTGAGATTTAACAAGATATAGAGATAATGACGATGGAACTGGAAATGGACAGGAAGGAAGAGGAGATGGACTTTAGTAAGCCACACAGACCTTCGGAAGCTGATATGCTGTTTTACTACCAAAGGTTGTTGCCTTTTAGGTACCTTTTCCAATGGTTGAACCATTCCCCTAAACCTACTACTGATTTCACCATGAGAGAGTTTGCCTACGAACACAGGTCGGGGATTTACCAGAGATACAATTCGTTTGCAACACAAGAAGAATTCAAACAGTCTGTTTGCAAGTCAAATCCTACGAGATTCGAAGTTGGTGCTGTCTATTCAGTAAATCCAAGAGAAAGGAAGAATTTACCCAAAAATGCCATGAAACCCGTTTGTAAAGAGTTGGTGTTTGATATAGATTTAACTGATTACGATCCGGTGAGAACATGTTGTTCAGGTACGGATATTTGTACGAAATGTTGGAAGTTTATTCAAGTCGCTTGCAAGATTATTGATGTGGCCTTGAAACAGGATTTCGGGTTCAAGAGTTTGATTTGGGTGTTTTCAGGAAGAAGAGGTGCCCATTGCTGGATCAGTGATGCCAGAGCTAGGAATCTCGATGAAACTGTCAGGAAATCAATTGTCGAGTACTTGGATATTTTGGGTTCCAAATCAATCAAGTTTAGTCTGAAAAAGCCAATGTCACTCAAGAAGCCATTCCACCCTCATATTGAACGTTCATTCAATATTGTGAAGAATGAATTTGTTAATATAATCCTTGAAGACCAAGATCCTTGGTTAACCACACCAAGTTCCGCTCCCGAAGATAAATGCTGGCAACAAGTTGATGAGTTATTATCATTCTTGGATAACAAACCACTCCAACAGGAATTGAAACAGAAATGGCAAAATCAAACAACAACCTCTTCTTCAAAAGCAAAGTGGGATGATATCAATACTGTCGCCAAAAAAGTGTTAAAAAGTCAGCTCCAAGTAAGCATGTTAAACGATGCCAAGAAGGAAATTATCTTGTACTACATGTACCCCCGTTTAGATGTCGAGGTCTCGAGACAAATGATTCATTTGTTAAAATCACCATTTTGTATCCATCCCTCCACTGGTAATGTGTGTGTTCCATTCGATCCGTTACAAAATATATCAGGGAACCCAGAAGATGACGATTATGGGTTTAATCCAACACATGCTCCAAATTTAAGACAAATACAATATGAATTGGAGAAATGGGAATCAAATCCAAGCAATCTGGATTCAGACAAGAAAATCGCCGATTATGAAAAGACCAGTTTGAAACCATATATTGATTATTTTGGTAAATTCGTTAATCAATTAATTAAAGATGAACTAAAAGAATCTAGTGCAAAGAGAAGTGCCGAAGATTCGCTCGAGTTCTGAAATGGGTATATATATATAATGTACATTAGTTATTAAATATTAGAGGTTATTATTTCACCCTATTCACGTAATTGGACATATTTGTTCTTTTATTTTGAAAATACTTCCTTCATCATCAGCATCAATGTCTGTTATCCCACCGCTATCATTTTTAATTATTATTATAGCTTCTTTTTCACCAATCAACAGCAACGACGATGCTTCACTTGCACTTGCTGACCCCCCATTTGATTTCACATGTAAATCATTGTGAAACCATTCTAAATATTCAAATTGTCGATTGTATTTCACATAACCATTGGTAACTGAAATGTCACCATAATCTAATAATGGAAAGTGCCATTTTGGAACAAATATTACCGTTGGTACGCTTGAAAGCGCTGGGTCATCAAAATCAATCATCAAAGATAATGAAAACTTGCAAGTCCTCATATCAAACCCAGTTGAGGTGATTTTACCTTTGGTAGCCATAGTATATGGCCTAATCACAGCGCTTGCCGCCCTAACTCCGTCTGGGGATGGATAACATCTCTCAGTATGTTTACGAGCAATATTCTCACTATTTGTACTGATGATTGAACACCCAGATAATGTCAGCACATCATTTTCATCACCTGAGTTCAGTGCTATTGTGGAGCCTGAAGCAATACTACTATGTCGAGCAGCCCTATTTGCAGCTTTGTTTCGTGATGGTGACGTTTCTGGAGATGGCATACTATCTTTGTGATCTTCGTCTAGTGTGAATTTTGGGTTAAATAGTAAAGGTGCTTTCGGAGGAACCGAACTACCATTTGCATCTGCTAATGTCGATTTTGAAGGAGACGGATACGCCCCAGAAACACTAGCTCTGCGATATGTGTCTGAAACAAAAGAAGCTAAACTGTTTCTCCTAGACTCTGCCTTCTTACGTATATCATGGACTTTGCTCTTTATTCTCGTGACACTAATATTCCTGCTACTAGATCTACTGGAATATGGCAGGTCGAATCTCGACCTTCGTTCTTCGACATTTCTATCATCGGGCGACCAAAATGAGAAATCTTCATTATTCCATCGATCACCCCATTTATGGCAATTAATACTGGCGTAACACCAATAAGTATGATGCATTTGCAGCCCTTCAAGAGCATAACTCAAAGCATCCAATGCTCCTGTTTGAGAATGAAATCTACCATTCTCATATGCCTTCTTCTTATCCATATCAAATGGCATCCCAGTTTCAGACATTAAAACGGGAATTTTTCCTAATTTTGCTTCACATTCTGCCTTCATATCATTGAATTGGCCCGTAATACAATTACGTATAGCGCGCTCGCCAAAAACAATACCCAATACCGGATTAAGATACCGTCCACGCATTATACCTAAAGTATCAACATTATATTTTGTGTTCCAAGATTTAAACATTAGAGACATCCCATCATAATAATGCGGTGCATAAATAGTTCTGTCGTCCACTATATTTCTTGGGTCACCTTTCAAGTCTGGAGGTAACTCCAATACTGGTGGTTGTAATAGAACAAATGCATTAGGTTCGATTTCACGAATGATTTTCTTGAATTTTATATAATAATCCACAAAATTGTTATTCAAAAAGTAATCCATATCAACCACTTTTGGAACTGAGTCAGTTAATGAGACGAATTTGTCATCTGGTTTATTAAAGAAATTTGGTTGCAATAAGAAGCATTTGTTATCTGAAATATCTTTTCTAGCTTCTTCGGAAATGATGGGGAAATTACTAAATTCTAATTCTTCATTCCAGTTCCAAATACCTCTTTGGGCAAATATACATGTGCCCAACTTCCATTCTGCACTTCTAGTCCAGCCATATTTTTTATCCATTATTGCACCTTCTTCTGGTGAAATCCAAGCTTTGACTCCCTTTGGATCAATCAATTTTGTATTATATTTCTGAGGCCCGGTGATGGCAATTTTGTAGACATCAACTTCACAGGCAAAACCCATACCTAATTTCAATGACTGGTAAACAGTCGGAGTAGTGCCAACTCTTAATTGTTGGATTGCTGGTATAGTGGAAATGTCGCCATGACCAATCAACCCCCAGTTTGGCTCATTCATCGACTCGAATCCAATGATTGTACCGTCTTCAATCATATCAGGCAATCTGGCAACGATTGCTTTCCAGATATAGCCCATCGAGTTGAACAAGTGGTTTTGTAAATAATCTTGAATGTTGACATCATTAATTTTTAGATCAGGGAAGTAATTTTTACCAGCAAACAAGAGAGTGAACATGGTGAATGCAGCCAAACGTTTATAGTTTGACGTCCATAACATTTTATGATACCTTTCCGGGTTTTCACCGTGAAATCTCGATTCATTATGCAAGATGGCGGCTTCAGTGACGCCAAAGTTTTTCGGGTTTAAACCAGCAGCATAGAGGGTCCAAATCGGAGCACCACTGCCACCAGAAAACCTCAGCCAAACATCCTGATGGAATTCCAAAAATACGTATAACCCACCTAACTCATGAATAATCTTCAAGATTTCAATAGTGTAATCGACAAAGTCGTCGTCGTATTTTCCTGGACCGGCATGCTCTATCGCTTCCCAAGTCAAGAGATATCTGATTGTATTATAACCCCAGCCTTTGATTCTGGTAAAGTGTTCCCTTGCCTCTTCTAGTGGGAATGGACGACCCACAAAACTTACAGTGTCACCATCATAGAACAAGTTATCGGGATCAGTAGAATTACCTTCATAACTAGCAAAATGGGGTTCAGTAGGTAATTTCATCGACGCATCCAAGTTTATACCCTTCAACACCACCGTCCTACCCAGGGTATCAACAATATTCCCATCATTATCTGTTTTCAAAGGAGTACATTCCAAGATACATCTGTTACTGTTTTCAGCAGAAGTATGGACTATAGCCAGAGTTATAGGATATTGTTTGCGTAGTGGTTTAACTCCATTAGCAGAGGTGCCACCAATCCTGCAGTATAGACTGACTCTATTAGCTATAGCATCTCTAGCATCTATGGTTCTTCTCATCTCTCTGTTAAAGAATAGAAGACATTAGAATAGAAAAGAATTACCTAAACCAGACTGTTGCCTTTTTGTAACCCCACTGAAACTTTCATCTGCTACCGAAATTTTTACTTTTCACAAGCTCAAGAAAATCGATTTTAGCAAAAGAGCAATAACCAGCTAACAGAGACAGAAACAATGAAGTTGGAGACAACAATAACAATTACTAACTACTTCTAGGTATTTAGACAAAGTTTTTGGGGGATTTTTCTGGAGTTCCGGGGTTCTGGGGAAATGTCCTTATTTAACTCTCATGCGAACAATCCAATCCTTTTATGTACATTGTAATATATATTTATTATAATTTAACCATTGGTATTACCTAATGCCCGCTTTTTACGTTCATGGTGATTGGATAATCTCCACGTATCTTGTTTGAATTTATCATACAATGGAATGATTTTCTCATTCTTCTTCATCAGTTGTAATTTTGCATGATCTGCGACATTGAAAAAACTGGGTGCTAATTCAGCCAACCATTTAGGCTCAATTACAGTAGCACAATGCATATACTCTTTAGTGGTTAATAGCAAAGTATGGTAGATGACATATTCGGGTCGTTTCCCGAATAGGGCTGACGAAGGATGGATCGACACTGGAGTTTTCTCTACTAAAGTGGTATAATTATCTTGAGGATCTCGTTTGGCAGTGTTTCTGAAATATCCTGAACATAGCGTTTTCCGCACCTGGTTTAAATCATTACCACAAGAGACGATTTGATGACCGAATTTTGTCATTATGCTTAACAATTGCTTTCTCACTTCGAACGCTCGCCTCATACTTCGTTCTTGAATGAAATTCTCTTGACACCATCCTTTATCGTAATTTTGTAATTCCCAGCTTCTATAGACATTCAATAATGTCAAATGATCGCCTTGATGATGATGGAACTTAAGTTTCTTTTGATCGGCGAGCTTTTGTTTATCCTTGGGTCTATAAAATACCGTTTGCACTGATAACATAGCAACTATAGTTAATATTTCTGACGAACAGCCAAATTCAATAGATTGAATCACCGTTTTGGCTAGCGAAGGCGCCATGGGGAACTCGGCCATTTTTTTACCCAATGGTGTTAAATATCCATCGTCGTTTAGGGCCGATAATGTATATAAATCCTGTAATGCCGTCACCATGGTATTTGTCGGTGGTGGGTCCATAAATTCAAAATTAATCAAATCATTGATTCCCATCGCTTTCAACATTAATATCGTATGACTCAAGTTTTGTCGTTGGATCTCAGGAATGGTATTGGCCACCATTTCCATCTCATACGCTTTCTCAGTGTATAACCTATAACATTTCCCCGGACCAGTTCTACCAGCACGTCCACTTCTTTGGTTAGCTTGTGCTTGTGAAATAGGACTGACAACCAATGAATCCATACCCAATTTTGCATCATAAGCATTTAATTTAACAAAACCTGGATCGATAACATAATAAATACCATCAATAGTAATCGAGGTTTCGGCAATATTGGTGGCGACAATAACTTTCCTGCTCCCCTCCGGCGTTGGTTCAAATATCTTCGATTGCATTTCCGATGGCAAGGATGAATATATAGGTAGGATCAATAATTCGGCTGCAGTGTCTCCCAATAGTTTCATTCTTCCATACAATGCTTCACAGCATGTGTCAATTTCATCTTGACCCGTCAAGAATACAAGGATATCACCTTGCGGTTCGGAAATATGAATTTGTACTACTGAGTCTAACACGGCGGCTAAGTAATCCATCTCGGGTTCTCGAGTGTACAATATTTCTACTGGATACGTTCGTCCAGGAATTTTCAATATAGGACAATTATTGAAATAGTTGGAGAATTTATTGGAATCTAATGTAGCAGATGTAACAATTATTTTCAAGTGGGGATTATTGTTTGCTGCTTTTTTCAATAATGCAAACAAAACATCGGTGGCAATAGTTCTTTCATGGGCTTCGTCCAACATGATGATTGAGTACCTACTCATTTCAGGGTCATTTAATGCTTCTCGTTCTAACATACCATCAGTCATATATTTGATTTTAGTATTGGGGCCCGTCCTGTCATCAAATCGAATAGTATACCCAACGATGTCACCCACTTTCGTCCCGACTTCTTCAGCGACTCTTTTAGCCACCGATTCTGCAGCAACCCTTCTGGGTTGGGTACATCCAATTATCATTGATTTACCAGTAGATTGGTCAACGTTCAATCCATCTTCTAATAAGTACTGTACGATTTGGGTTGTCTTACCCGAACCTGTTTCCCCAACAATAACCACAAATTGATTATCTCGAACAGTTTGCACGAGCTTATCCCTCATAGCAAAAACTGGTAAAGATTCACGTTGTTCTTTCATTGAAAGATTAGTCCGTTTACCAAGGTTAGATCTCTCCTTCGATTGTTTATTTCTCCATTCTTTGATAAAGTTTTTAGTCTCGTTTGAATCTTGGTTTGATTTCTGTAAGGGATCATTTCTATTGATACTGCTAGATTTTTCTTGTTCTTCTTCGAGCTTCAATCTGATTTTTTCTTCTTTAAATTCTTTGGCAAACTTGGACCCATTCATGGCTGATCGCAATAGAGAACCTTCTGGGTTCTTGAAAATCTGAACCGCAGCTGACTCTTCATTTGTGGTTTGTCCTTGTAAGAATTTTGGTTCTTGATTGTTGACTACAATTTCAACCTCGATATCGTCGTCATTTGTTGTGGAGGAAACGGGAGTAAATGCCGAGTTTGGGTCTTCATTGTATAATTCAGGATAATCTTTAGCAGAAGCCACTCCCGCGGCGATCAATTGACTAATTTCCCAACGTTCGGGAGAGGTAAACCTTCGTTTTGTCTGTTGAGTTCTCGGTATTTCACGTCTTGAATGTCTTACCGAAGGCTCATCTTCCAAACCTGTTTGTTGATTGATATATCTCATCAGTAAACTAGTCTTCTGTTTGGTGTTTTTCGATGGTTTTGCAATGGATAGTATTTTGACAAATACCGGTTGGTTTTGTTTTAAAACAGATGAAGGAGAGTCTATTCGTTGTCCATCAGGAGAAATCTGGGAAATATGGCACAACCCAATAGTCTGGGAATCTTCTAATCTAATGAAAGCACCATAAGTGGTTAAATTAACCACATTTCCTTGATAAATATCTCCCTCTATAAAATCCTGCTCGTGGAAATTATCACGTCTGTACCGGGAGTCTCTGTCATATTTCTTCTCATTATCATTCTCTTTGAAAGGATATTTATCTTCAGACTTGATTTGACGAAGTTCACTTTTAATATGCTTTTCATCAGATTCACTCTTAATCTTCTTTTCATCAAACTCCTTTTTAATATTGTTATCATCAAATTCCTTCTTAATCTTCATGTCACCAGCATCAACTGGTTCCTGTTTAATATCAGGTATACTCAACCCAGGAAACTGTTCACTTTTAACCTTATTCTCCTCTTTCACCTCCGTCTTCACTGTCTCCTTCTTTACACCACCCAATAGCGTATAAACCTCTCTCATAAACTCTTCTGGAAACAAATCACCTCCATTCCTAGCAACTAGTTCCTTAAACAGGAGGTAATGGTCATCACTTGCACTAGTTTGGTCAAATAAATCACAAATGAAAAGCGACAAATCCCTCAGTTCATCGTCCATACCCAAGTGGGTCAATATAAGTGTCACTAGCCTGTTCAACACCTCATTTGGTCTGTTCTGTTCCATCTATTGCCTCTTCTTCTTCTTAATGGCTGTAAAAATGAATGTGGTGAAACGTGACTTTGGAAACCTCACCAAAAAAGTGGCAATTAAATTTACAACACTTTCAAGCAGATACAAAGAAGATAGTTAAGATGTCTAGAGAGGATCCAATCAAGGCGGAAAAGGACTTTGCAGTTACTTTGGATGAACAATTCCCAACTATTGATCAGTTGACTGATTACAAAGAACAGGTGGACAAGTTATTGGTGTTGGAAAAACAAACAAGACAGGCACTGGATTTGGCCAGTTCGAAGCGGGTGTTGAGTAAGTTGGTGAAAACTTTAGTAGATAATGAAGACTGGTTATATTTGAATGATTTGATTGTGATATTATCCAAGAAACATGGACAATTGAAGTCGTCGATCCAAGCATTTATCCAAGATGTTATCAGTAAATTACTGGAGTTGGACGATAAAAAGAAGAAAGAGTTGGAATTGAAGATTAAAGTAATCGAAACTATTCGTTTGGTCACTGATAAGAAGATCTTTGTTGAAGTGGAACGGGCCCAAGTTTCGAAAGCATTGGCTGAAATCTATTTGAATGAAAAGAATGATTTGGATAAAGCAGTGGAGATCTTATGTGACTTGCAAGTCGAAACGTATTCATTGATGCCATTTAGTGATAAAATCCAATACATCTTGGAACAAATCCAATTGACTTTACAAAAGGGGGATTTCGCCCAAGCACGAATCTTGTCCAGAAAGATTTTAATTAAAACTTTACAAAACTTTGACCGTGCTGAGGAATTTAAATCGATTTATTTGAAATACTTGATTCAAATTGATGAGTTTGACCATAATTATATTGATATCGTCAAGAATAGTCTTTTGTTGATTGATATCCCCGTGATCAATCAAGATAAATCGTCTGCCGATTATAAAAATTACTTGGTGGCAATCATTTACAACATCATTTTGTCTCCCTACGACCCCCATCAAAATGACTTGATTGAAAAAATTAAGAAGAACCCCATCTTTGCCAAATACGTCGATGCCGAGATTTATAAATTGTTGGAAATCTTCACTACCAATGAGTTGATCC
The DNA here is from genome assembly GCA_030557765.1 of Suzukiozyma candida. Classification (NCBI taxonomy): domain Eukaryota; kingdom Fungi; phylum Ascomycota; class Pichiomycetes; order Serinales; family Debaryomycetaceae; genus Suzukiozyma; species Suzukiozyma candida. The sequence goes on from JANIVU010000180.1 coordinate 44,699, forward strand.
ATTGGTCCAATATCGAATCATTATATAAAGTCGACTTTTTCGATAAATCGCCAATTTTTAGCGACGATGAGAACTATAAAAACTTACAGAAGAGAATTATTGAACACAATTTAAGAATTATCAATAAATACTACCAATGCATCAAGTTAGACAGATTGGCTTACCTTTTACAATTGTCTCAAGACGAGTCAGAAACTTATGTCAGTGAATTGGTCAACAAGGGGATTATCAATGCCAAAATTAATAGACCCCAAGGGATAATAAAATTCGATAAATTGAATAAACCAGTAGTGGAAAAGGAAGGTGAAGAACATTCCCATTTGAATGAATTATTAAATGATTGGTGTTATGATGTTGATAAGTTATTAGAAGAAATTGATAGCATTGGTCATTTGATTAACAAAGAAGAAATGATGTATGGAATAAAACAAGTCGTATAGAGGTAGTTGAATAAATAAACAGAAAGGAATGGAAGAAATTTTGTAAGTAGACCCGAATAGAATTGAGGCCAAATCAATCGCATATTCTATTGCTGATTGATAATGACGAATGGAATGTTCACATAGTTGACTCTGTGAATTGCCCCTGATATATGAAAGATATAAGCCGACCAGTTTATGCTTATACTAGGAATGGGTTTTATAGTTTTCTCTAATCATCTCTTGCACAGAAAGTACTCACAAATCAAACCAATGTTTACAGATAAACTCAGGTTACAACATCAAGAAACCTTTTTGACACACAACATGCTTTTGAAGATGCTTCCCAGCTAAACTTTAAATTAAAAAATCATCATAGATCATCAACTTGACATAAACTTTAAAGTGATTTCGAATTAAGCCCATATCAACAGTGAAAAAGAAAAACCAGATACTATTTGACAGAAACATGCTTTGCAAACATGGACGCAATTGGATTGATTGGCACACTTACAGAAATGAATCAATCACTCTACAATAAACAAGCATTTCACGACAATACTCGTCTTTTAATCAATTACATTATATTTATTATCTAAAGCCTAGATCAAGGCAAAACCAGCAGCCATTAACCCAAATGAGTGTAGCAAGGAATTGGAAACTAAAGAGTCAGCAATACCAGACGAAGAAGAAGAAGAAGAAGACGATGATGATGAAGAAGAGGGCTCTGTAGAACTAGATTCAGAAGAAGCAGTACTGGAAGGACGAGAACTGGATGTGCTACTAGTGGTGGCAGTAGCGGCAGCTGACGCCAAACTGGCCAAACTTTCGTCTTCCTCGGGTTCCAGAGAACATTTCTGTTGAGTTTCAGCATCCAAACCTTGGGCTTCTGGATCTTCATCTGTATAGATCCATTTCAAGGCTGCATTTGGAGTATCCGGGATATCATTAGTAGCGTTCCAAGTCTTCGAAATTTCAGGACATTCAGAGGCAGATAAATCTGCATGATAACCACCATCACCCGAAGGATTTTTGGTTTTTTCGAATTCAGATTTCAAGTTATCAAAGTCGTCATTGGTGGTGACCTCATCACCATCCAATTCTACCAACCCATAGTCGTTAGCTTCTGTGGAATATTCATAAACCAACCCACCCGAGAATACAGGAGTCATATCATCTGAGTACAAAGCTTCGACTTCGGTAAAAGTTCTAGGCGAGGTTTGAATACAACCATATTCGGAGAAGAAGATTGGCTGAGAATAATTATTGAAAGATTCAACTTTTTGATCGTACCCCGAGGTGGTATAAGAAGAGCCGACACACCAAGAATAATCATTGAAACCAAACATGTCGACTCGGGCCATAGGATCATCACCACAATTGAAGTAATGAGCGGCATCCAATCGATTCGAAGAAGTATCGGCAGCGGAATAACCCACAGGAATAGTTCTCAATCCACGATTTTTGATGAATAATTTGGTATCTCTAACGACGGCTTTGACATATACTGCTGCTGGCGTTGTTGAATCATCATTAATCACTTCGTTGGCTACGAAAAACCCAAGTGTGTTATTATATTTGGAAAATTGTTGTACAGTAGCGAATACTTGTTCCAAATAAAAGGAGTTATAAGAGCATTCAGCTCCTTCATCTCTCACAATCGATGCTTTGGGCAAATTGGTATCTAAAAGGACATAAATACCGGCATCTTCCAATTTTTTCATACATTCATCGTGATTAGCCGTATTGTCAACATGATATACACGAAGAGTGTTGATCCCCAAATCTTTGAAATACTCAATATCACGACCACAAATGTCGGTATCTGCCAAAGCATCGGCGATTTGGGAGTCTCCACCCGGTTGGTAAGCCAACCCTCTGATATAGAACCGATCCTGGCCAGCCCAAAAAGCATTTCCTTCTACGGAAATGGTTTGTATGGCTGCAATAGAAGCAACAAGACTTGCAAACACAGTAGCTTTGAATAACATTTGATGTTTTCGTTGGTAAGGCTGAAAATGTTGGCTTGGGGAATGTTTTTATACGATTCAGTTTGCGCGTTTCGTAAACATGCAATTTACATGCAATTTATTATGTCGAAAGCATTGTCGCAACTTTAGTCATTCTGAATTAAGCCTTTTTCAACCTAAAAAAACAAAAAGAGAAATCAGCGACTGATTGACAGAAACACGCAGCCCAAACATGGAATTGATTGTTACGCTTACAGAATTGTCGAACCAACCACTCTACAATAAATAACCAATTCATATTGTCATTTTTTTCTATCAATTTCTATATGTTTCATTTAAATTCGATTGAACTCTAGATCAAGGCAAAACCTGCTGCCATGAACCCAACTGTGTGTAACCAAGAATTGGCAACTAAAGAGTCAGCAATACCCGAAGAAGAAGAAGAGGAAGAGGATCCCGAAGAACTGGATCCAGATCCAGATGAACTAGAACCAGATTCTGATGAACCAGATTCTGATGAACCAGATCCGGATGAACTACTAGCGGTTGCGCTTGCAGTAGCGGCGGCTGAGGCCTTACTGGCCAAACCTTCATCTTCATCGGGTTCCATAGTACATTTCCATTGAGTTTCGGCATCCAAACCCTGGGCTTCTGGATCTTCGTCTTCATAGATCCATTTCAAAGCTGCATTTGGAGTATCGGGGAGATCATTAGTAGCATTCCAAGTCTTAGAAATTTCAGGACATTCAGAGGCAGATAAATCAGAATGATAGCCACCATCACCAGTAGGATTTTCGGTTTTTTCAAATTCAGATTTCAAGTTATCATAGTCCTGAAGGGTGGAGACCTCATCACCATCCAATTCTACCAACCCATAGTTGTTAGCTTCTTTGGAATATTCATAAACCAACCCCCCGGAGAACACAGGAGTCATATCATCCGAGTACAATGCTTCGACTTCTTTGAAAGGTCTAGGAGAGGTTTTAATACAACCATATTCGGAGAAGAAAATTGGTTGAGAATAATCACTGAAAGCTTCGACTTTTTGATCATAACCGGAGACGGTATAACTTGATGAACCACACCAAGAATAATCATTGAAACCAAACATGTCGACTCGGGCCATAGGATCATCACCACAGTTGAAGTAATGGGCGGTATCCAAACGATTGGAACTGACATCGGCGGCAGAATAACCCACGGGGATAGATCTTAATCCACGATTTTTGATGAATAATTTGGTATCCCTAACAACGGCTTTGACGTACAATGCTGCCGAAGTTGTATCCTCATCGTTGATAACTTCGTTACCCACGAAGAACCCAAGGGTGTTATCATAAGCAGAAAACTGTTGCACAGTAGCGAACACTTGTTCCAAATAAAATGAATTGTAGGAACATTCAGCTCCTTCATCTCTCACAATCGATGCTTTGGGTAAATTGGTATCTAAAAGAACATAAATCCCGGCATCTGCCAATAACTTCATACATTCGTCATGGTTAGCCTTATTGTCGACGTGATATACACGAATAGTGTTGATCCCCAAATCTTTGAAATATTCAATATCACGACCACAAATGTCGGTATCTGCCAAACCGTCGACGATTTTGGAGTCTCCACCCGGCTGGTAATCCAAACCTCTGATATAGAAACGTTCCTGATCAGACCAAAAGGCATTTCCTTCTACGGAAATGGTTTGTATGGCTGAAATGGAAGCAACAAGACCTGCAAATACAGTAGCTTTGAATAACATTTTGTTGGTTTCGTTGGGTAGGTGAAACGGTTTTGGAAATGTATTTATACTTGCTAGTTGTGAGCATTGCGGAAATGTAATTTCTTATGTCATCTTACTTTTCTTTTTTGAAACGTAAACAAACAATGGGAAATTGTCAATAAGAAATTTCAACTGAAATCGTGTTGAATCTGTAGGAACAGATGTAGGTGTAAGAAATGGAATGAGATAGTAGTACAAGATCAAAGTCTCGATCTTTTTACAAATAACAATAGATTCATCCTATTGTTTATTTTTTTATTATTTTTTGAAAGGCTTTCACCAGGCTTGTGATGGGCTTAACAATACGATAGATTACGATGTGGTGGAGGTCGGTGGTGCTGATGAAGTGAATCGCGAACACTATTACGGTGTAGTATCTGTAATCCAGGCTGTGGTACGAATTCTTGACTCCTTGGCTTCTTGGCTCGCAAGACCTTTTCGTTTATGTTTGGCGTTTATAGCAACTAGATTTTTGTCGAGTAGGTATGTGTAATTGTCGTGAATGTGGTATTTTTATTGTATCTAATCTCAGGTAGTATTATTTTTTTGTAATATTATATTGGAGGCTGAGTTTCCCAGAATTCTCCTCTGGAATAAATTGCTCGGAATATTTACTTTTATCTCCCACGGCTGATGGACTGTAGTTAGTGTAGAGTAGGTATTTGGTGATTACTTCTTTCCCATCATCGTGTTGATATAGGCTGAGTTTCTGAGGATTCGTCTTTGCTGGGCTTTTAGCTAATTGTACTATTATTGGAATTTGTTTCTTTTATTTATGGCTTGTTAGTGTAGAAGTTGCTTTACTTGGTTATTTTTAGATATATTTATTTAGGTTATCGAGTAGATTGAGTGCTGGGAAATTTAATGTGTATAATCTATTCCAACATTGTCTAGGATAGGTTTACAATATCAAATTACGTCACCTTTGTGAAACAAGGACATATAATCCGTCAATAAATCACAGACGATGTAGACTCGAAACAATACCACAATGATATCATTGATTAATTTTGACCTGAAATAAGTGGATTAAGAACAATAGTAATTTGGTATCGGCACCGTTATCACTAACCTCGGCGCGATTCGAACATACGTAAACCTATCTATCTAGACTCGCATAATGAATCATAGCGTGATTTATAAGTTTAAATTATATAGTCAAGATTATATAGTCATCTAAAGAGTAGAGATGATGTTGTATTTGATAAAAAAATGGCTGTCTATCGTGTGACTATTCACTGATATATAAATATATTTATCATGTACGGATTGTATTGAATACTCCTCCATTCTCACGGCTATTCGTATGAAAGTTAGAATCTTTCTGCGATCTGGTTGTCTTGATCTAATTAACGAGCGATTACCGAATTGAATTTATATCTTACTATTTATCACTGATACTATCCCTATAATTGATGGTTTACTCTAGGTAATATCAATCTAGTGTATGTCCCCCAGACGCACACAATTCTTCAGCAATGTTCTTTTTGTGGTCTCAGCCGCATCAGTGTAAATGGATTCCTATTAATTATCTTTACGACATGCGACATTGTTTCAGATCACGACATTTTCCCAAATCAAATTGAAATAGACAACAAACAAGATTGAATAATTGACTAGTTTGGCATTTAATGGCGTCACAGATCCATTTTTTAGATATCAAAGGTAAACCTTTGTTATCTCGAGATTACAAGGGAGACATTCCAGCTAACACAATTGAAAAATTCCCATTATTATTATTAGAATTGGAAAATACTGATGACATCTACAAACCTTTCATCAACCACCAAGGAATAAATTATATATACATCCAACATAACAACTTATACATCCTTGCTTTAACTAAGAAGAATGAAAACACCATGGCCATAGTCATATTCATATCCAAATTGATTGAGGTATTGAAACAATATTTCAAGAGTTTGGAAGAGGAAAGTATTCGAGATAATTTCGTGATAATTTACGAATTATTAGATGAAATGATGGATTACGGGGCTCCCCAAACTACTGATACTAAAATCCTTAAGGAATACATCACGCAAGACTATTACAAATTGATCAGACACAAAACTAATAAATTGGTGCAACCGCCAAATGCGTTAACCAATGCTGTGAGTTGGAGAAAAGATGGTATTCATTATAAGAAGAACGAAGCATTCTTGGATGTCGTAGAGTCAATCAATATGTTGATCAATGCCAATGGTCAGGTTTTAAATTCGGAGATTCTTGGGGCAGTGAAAATAAAATCGCAATTGTCAGGAATGCCTGATTTAAGATTGGGTTTGAATGATAAAGGTATATTTTCTGGGAATGGTGATGTTGAAACTGTCGATGGTGGTTCCAAGGTCGAAATGGAGGATATCAAGTTCCATCAATGTGTTCGATTGCTGAAGTTTGAAAATGAAAAGATTATTACTTTCATTCCACCAGATGGTGAATTCACATTAATGTCGTACCGTTTATCTTCGGCACAATTCTTGATGAAACCATTGATCTTGGTCAATTGTAAATCGAAAGTTCATAAACATTCACGTATTGAAATCTTATGTACCGTCAAAGCACAAATAAAAAAGAAGTCTACTGCCAATAATGTTGAGATTGTTATCCCCATACCAGATGATGCAGATTCTCCCAAGTTCACCACTGAATACGGGTCCATCAAATGGATTCCTGAGAAATCATGTATTATTTGGAAATTGAAAACTTTCCCCGGAGGCAAACAATTTCATATGAAGGCTGAATTAGGATTACCTGCAGTGGAAGATTCCGATGATTATATTATTAAGAAACCAATCAAAGTTAACTTCTCCATTCCTTACTTCACTACCAGTGGTATACAGGTAAGATATTTGCGAATCAATGAACCTAAATTACAATACCAATCGTACCCCTGGGTCAGGTACATCACACAATCGGGTGAGGATTATACCGTCAGAACCAAGTGATGATATTGTTCCTTTAGAAACATTTCTTATTTTGCATTTATAGAATAAAAATCGATTTTATAATTTTCTGTAGCAGCTGTAAGAATTTGTAGATTTCGCAGCCTAATTAAATTGCAATTGATTTGTTAGCAATAGATTGATTGGTGATGGAAGACAACGATACAGGGAAGATTAAATACTCAGTCCATCAAGTGATAAAGAAGAACTCATTGGACAAGTACCCGACGCTAACAAGAGAAAATGAGGCTAGAGTTATCCAGACAATCTGCACAAACGATAAGCTAAAACAATTATATTTGGATCTATGGGCTAAATATGATCAGTATGATCAGAAGTTACATAGATTCCTTGCTAGTATAGCACCGCAAACAGACGAGTTTCCCTTGGATTTAAAACAGTATACTGGTCCTGATCCCAGAAACATCGCTAATCGCTACCACGCTCTTGAATATGTTAAGACTCGGGTAATGCCCAATGATTTCAAGCGTAAAGCTATCAGAACGTTAATTAACGACCAATTGGCTATCCAGGAGTCCTGGAAACAACAAAGAATGGACATTATTGATAAATATAATACCGAGTTGAAGCTGATTCAAGACTCGGCTAATCAAAAACCAAACTCTTGCGGAGCCATGAAACTACAATCGTTCAAGCAGAATCTAAGGGATAATAAACTAAGAGAACTTAATGAACAACACACCGCTGAATTGAAGAAATTTGATGAATCGTTGTTATTCAAATCGAAACAATTAGCTAAGGAATCTCAGGAAAAGTTGGCTGAGTTGAATATTCCCTTTTTCAATTTGCAATCGCAGTTCCATTATCCGGATTTGAAGCAGGATCAAGAGTACTTGCTAGAACAATTACAGATAATGACTAGGCAGGATGATTAGAAGTATTGCGAAGCAACGCTCACGAAAATGAATTAGTCGCGAAGTTGTCAAGCATTGACGAATAGCAAGAGATGTTAATTATATCTCTCATTAAGATATTGCAGATGTCAGTTTACACAGACTTTTCATATAAATACACGCGATCATGATTTATTTCTACATTTTTTTATCTTTTTTATAATCGTAATCCTTTCATTAGGACATTAAATATATTAATTTTATAGATTTTTTTTTTGACATTATTTTAATATTTTATGTATGCAAATTAAAGATATTGAATCTTCTTTGTTATTGGAATTGAAATAACAATTACTATGTTTTGACTATCTTTCAATGATATTATACAGTAGTAATGATTAGTTAACAGTTTTAGTTTGATTTTTCAATAAGATCGGTAACACAACCTTTAGATGCATCACTAACTAAAGCAGCATATTTGGCTAAGGTACCTCTTGGATATCTTGGTTCTGGTTTGACCCACAATTTTCTTCTTTCTTCGATAATCTTTGGATCAACATTCAAGTCGATGATATTATTATCAGCATCAATGACGATTTCATCACCATCTTGAACTAAAGCAATTGGACCACCTTCGGCGGCTTCTGGGACAATATGACCAATCAAGAACCCGTGGGATCCTCCTGAAAATCTACCATCAGTGATTAAAGCAACATCTTTACCTAAACCAGAACCCATTAAGGCAGAGGAAGGTTTCAACATTTCTGGCATACCGGGACCACCTTTAGGACCTTCGTATCTGATAACACAAACGGTTTTTTCGCCCTTTTTGATTTCACCTGCTTCCAAAGCTTTGATGAATGAAATTTCTTCATCGAAGACCTTGGCAGTACCTTTGAAGTAAGTACCTTCTTTACCAGTGATTTTAGCGACAGCAGAACCTGGAGCTAAAGAACCCTTTAAGATTTGGATATGGCCTTCTGGTTTGATTGGGTTAGTGACATAATGAAGAATGTCTTGTTTTTCTGGTAAACTTGGTAATTTTTCGATATTTTCCTTCATGGTTTTACCAGTGACGGTGATTTGGGATCCATCAAGTAAACCTTGTTGCAACAAGTATTTCATGACAGCTGGAGTACCACCGAATCTTTGTAAATCGGCCATGACGTATTTACCCGAAGGTCTGAAATCAGCTAATAATGGAGTGTTATTGGAGATATTTTGAATATCGTCCACAGTAATGGTGATATCACAAGAGGAAGCAAGGGCAATGATGTGCAAGACGGCATTGGTGGAACCCCCAGTGGCAATGATATAAGTGATTGCATTTTCAAATGCTTTTCTGGTCATGATATCTCTAGGTTTGATATCTTGAACCAAGATATTTTTCAAGGCAAACCCAACACTGGCACATTCCAAGGCTTTTTCTTGGGAAACAGCAGGGGCAGAAGATGAGTATGGGAGAGTCATACCCAAGACTTCAGCGGCGGAGGCCATGGTATTGGCGGTGTACATACCACCACAGGCACCAGGACCAGGACAAGAGTGTTTGACGATATCGTTTCTTTGGTCGATAGTGATCTCTTTAGATAAGTATTGACCATAGGCTTGGAAAGCGGAGATGATATCGATATTCTCGGGAATAGTATCACCTTGTTTAGCTTGTGGGCCACCAGCGGGGGCACCAGCACAGGAAGGAGAACCAGGTAAGATAGTACCACCGTAAACCATAATAGAAGGTCTATTGAATCTGGCCATGGCCATCAAGACCCCCGGCATGTTTTTATCACAAGAAGGAATGGAAATATTCCCATCGTACATTTGCGCCATCATCATAGTTTCAAACGAATCAGCAATGATTTCTCTAGATTGTAAAGAGTATTTCATCCCTTCAGTACCATTGGTGATCCCATCACTAACCCCAATAGAATTGAATTGCATACCTTTTAAACCGGCTTTGTTAACTGAATCAGTACACTTATCATTCAATTGCATTAAATGCATGTTACAAGGGTTACCAGACCACCAAACAGAACCAACACCAATTTGGGCTCTTTCAAAATCAGCATCGTCGAAACCAGTAGCGTATAACATGGCATGGGACCCACCTTGGGCAGGATCAGAAGTAACAATGGAAGAATATTTGTTTAATTTCTTTTCAGACAAGAGAGAAGATCTAGAGAAAGATCTAGTAGATCTTACACTAACACTTCTTAACATAATTAAAGATAATAGATAATTAATGATAATTAATGTTTTAGTTTTGATTATGACTAAGATGAAAAATTGTTTGTTCCTGTATCGGAGGATTATATACAGGAAATACCGGTGTTATGGAAATCAGCTAATATTTTTTATAATCCAATGAGAATCAGGTAATTGGTAAGAAAGGAAGAACAAGAAGATATGAGTCAAAGTAGATAAGAAATAGTAAAATAAAAGTAATTAATTAAAATAAGAAATAGAGTTTTATTTAGATAAATTATAGTATATAAATATTAATATTATATTACTATTTAATAAATTATATATTGTTAATAATTTTAAGTATACTCTTCCACTCTAAGGTAAAATCCTATTTGTTTCTATGTTTTTATGTTGGTGTATTTGTAGAAATTCTAATAATACGACATTTTAATTTAAGAGACATTTTCTGTTTTAAGTAAAACAACAAAAGTAAAAAACGACATTTCTTTTTAATTGCCGAAACTTCCCCAGAAAAAAATCAATGATCTTTTGATTTTCACATGGGAGCAGCAATTATAAATATATAGAAGTTTCCATTAACTAACATCATCTTTTATTTTCTTTCACATCATGTCAGAGAAACGATTATTTCAAGAGTATAAACAACTCAAATTATCACATCCACAAATAACACACTTAGCACCTGATGAAAACTCACTTCATTTATGGAATGCTACTATTATCAACACTAATAAAGAGTCTCCTTATTACTTAGGTAAATGGAACCTTTCCATATCCATTCCTCAAAATTATCCTTCTCATCCTCCTAAAGTTACTTTTGACACACCCATTATACATCCTAATATTAACTTAAAAGGTGATATCTGTTTAGATATCTTGGATAAATCTTGGTCTCCCGCTTGGAATATATATAATGTAGTAGTTGCAATTGTATTATTGTTAGATTCACCTGAACCTGATTCTCCTTTGAATTTGGATGCTAGTATTTTGTTTAGGTCAGATAAAGTGGCTTATCAAAGTTTGTGCCAGTATTATATCTGGAAGAAGGGCGAAATGGTGGTGGAGAGGATGGAGTCGGGGGAAAGAGTGGAAATAGACGTATAGCCGTAGGCTATACTTCTTTTTTCTTGGCTTTAGCCGGCACGGCAATATATATACTTTCTTAACTGGAACGGCTTTACCTCCTTAGCCTTTGGTATAGCCTACACGGCTATACAACCAGTTGAAAATTATAGATAATGAGTGATGTTTTGTTTATAGAGTTTATAATGAATAAATGATAGAGATTTAACTTATGAACGAAAGTGAATAAATTTTGAAGAAGTTAGAGAATTTGTAATAAATTTATGAATAAACATTTACATTGATTGGATTTTTTAATTTATGAAGGTGAATAGACTATGAATTACGTAAATCAATGCATATGACTGAATATATGTTTGTCATTTTTCCATTGGAATTGGATACACTTGTAATTATTGGTCGAGTTTATCGAAAACCCATTTACAGTCAGATATATATTATTCTGCATCAGTATAATTGTGTATCTACGAACCAGAATTGAATATTTAAGTGAAAATAATAACAGCACTGGTAAACATATAATCTAGAAGATATTATATTGGGCCAAATTCGTTTATATCTGCCATTCGAAAATGGGGTTTTAGTATATTTTTTGTCATATTCCCACTTTCCCTAGTTTTGACATTTTTGCAACCATTTTGCAAACCGAGAAATTAGAGAACCACCAAAAAGAGAGCAAGTACTGGAAACTGGAGTCATCTGAAAGAAAAGATTATTTGAACAGGTCGGGCGTTTCCACGTACAATAATATACGTTAAAACATGCATCTTGGCAACATATCGTTCAGTATGGGCGAAATTGTGCGATTCGACTGGATTTGAAACCACGTAGAGAAAATGAATACACTGGCACGAAATATAATAGAATTATAGATGAAGAAATTCAATCGTTATTATCGAGGAAACTACGAGGTTAATATCTAGTACGATCAACAAAGACGTTTACTCAAAATTTGTTCAAATTTTGGCACAACTTACTCTTAATCTTTCAAATTGAAAGATAGTCTACAATAGATAGATGAATGGAAACAACAAGACAAAATGAATATTAAAATGAATGGAAAATCAACAAATGTGCACATAAAGTTGAAAAATCAACAAGAACTCAACATCTGAATCCACGAATAAAAATCCCTATATTTAACTTTCAAAATAACTGGAAACAAAATAAATAACCCACAATATACAAATAATCCATCATCTTAATATTCACTATAATCCATCGTTCCATATCCATCATTTTCTTCTTTTTAGTTTTTTTTAACTTATTAATATATTCAATAGATAAATCTATACAACCATCCTAACGTAATCTTCTTGCTTCTCTTTCTGATTCCATTAAACATAAGATATCGTTTTCTCTGACTGGACCTTTGACGTTTCTGACAATGGTTCTTGAGGAGTCTTCTAAGAATTCGACTCTGACTTGGGTAACACCACCTCTTGAACCGGTTCTTCCTAAGACTTTGATGACTTTAGCTAAAGTGACTGGAGTTTTGGTATCCATGTTTATTGTATGTGATTATAACTTGGTATGAAAATTGTTAAGTGAAAAATTTTAGTTAGTTGGAAATTGGAGATTGCGACATCAAAAGAAAATGTCGTGAAATTTAGCAGTCATAAAATCACGTGGACAAAGTGACATTTTCAAAAGAAACACATCATGTGACATCATTCGGAAATAACACCAATTGGGAAATCTCCGATTTTATGCTGCTAAAACTAAATATGTTTTATATTTACTAAACTACTCTTACCTGGATACGAAATAATATCAATATCAACAAAAGGGGGAATTGATTTTGATGAATTGAATAATACTGTAGAAGAATTAATTGTAGATATTTAAGAATAATATGGAAATTAGAAATCAGGTTTTGAAATATACAAGAAAATACAAGATGTAGAAAAGTTGGTAGTAATAAGTAAACATAAACATGAATGTATCAATAAAAGTAATGAAGATAAATATAATTATCCATAACATTTGTATAGCTCTATCTGTAGAAATACCAATAGAATCTGTAAGAGTTATATTAATATTTTATTGAAATTCTCGTAAATGTTAACAATTATTCTAAAATAGGTGTAGATTTTGTTAGTTTATTACATTATTATTATTTTATGATCTCCATTCTTTTTATTATCCCCTGAATCAATAAGTTATTCTTTACTAAAGTTGGACATTTTTAATGTCATTTCTTTGGACAACACCACGTGAATCAGGCGAAATATGACAAACCCTCAATTCTTTATTTTTGTTTTGGTTGTACACGTTAAACCAAGTGGTAAACATCAACACATGTCTAGAACAGAGCTATTGGAGTGGTTGAACACCACTTTGGACTTGGATTATAACAAAGTGGAGAAATGTGGTTCGGGTGCCGCGTTTTGTTTGATTATGAACTCTATTTATGGTGATATCCCCATTCAGAAATTGAAGTTTAATGCTACTACCGAATACGATTACAGAATCAATTGGAAGATTTTGCAATCATCCTTTAATAAACATAATGTTACTAAGGTTATTGATGTTAATAAGCTAATCAAGTGTAGATTGCAGGATAATCTAGAGTTACTACAGTGGATGAAGAAGTATTGGGAGGAGCATGATGGTGGTATGGATATGGATACCACTAGGGAACGGAGTGTGGAAACTCCTGCCAGGAGTGTCTCAGCAGATAGGAGGGCGAGTGGGAATGTGTCAAGACAGGGTGATAGAGTGAGTAATTTTGATTCACGCAGATCGAGTGGTGTAGATTCACGGAGAACGAGTGGGATTGATAGGAAGGTGTCCCAAGAAAGGAATAGTGTGATTAAAGATAATAGAAATAGCATCAATGGAGCTAAAGCTGCGGTGAGGACACCAAATTCGAGAGTTTCGAGTGGTGGAAGCTACAATGGTGGCAGATCCAATGAGCTCGTGGAGTTGAAAAACCAATATTCAGCTTTAAATGAAGAGTTGCAAGAGTACAAGCTATCGGCCGATTCACTTGAAACGGAAAGGAACTTTTATTTCAATAAACTACGCGATATCGAAATCTTGACCCAGAATATCATCGATTTATCCACCCAAAATAAATTGGACGAATTAGGTGATTTCAATGCTGTTGAATTGACTAAAAGGATTCAAACAATTCTTTACTCGACCCAAGAAGGTTTCCAATTGAACGATAATGATGAGAGTTTTTAATGGGTGCCATTGCAATTGTTGCTTTGATTTAGTGTGATGAGATGAATCAGGCAGATTGATGGTTGCTATAAAATGGACAACAGTCGGTAATTTTACGGACATGGGAGTTAATTTGCAGTTCTTAGTCAATCGCATATGGTTTTGAGTCAGAGATTGTACAATAACAGATAAATTGAGAAACACCAGTTATCAGTTGTCACTTCCTATGGATTTGAATGAACGCATAATCAATCTCAAGCATTTTAGTGTTCAAACTACCACAAATAGGAGATTTTGATACCCACCAAAATTGCCTGCCGTCGACATAGTACACATATTACACATATAGGATCTTGACATCAAATAGCCAATGGCCTGCTTAAGGATAGTCTGATTCTATTGATCTATATTTTCTGGGCGAATTTGCTAACATCAATTTGAAATCCAATGTAAATAGAGCTACAACGAGGTATACTCTGGAGACATGGTACTTTGTGTGTAACATAATATATCAGGCAAGTTCGTGTCCCTCAGTACAAAAGTCTACTCGTAATATATAATTATAATTTTCAAACCAACGATCCAAAATAATCTTAACAAAGTATCATTTTTACTGGATGATCATACAAAAAGTCCATAGTTTTGGGTAGAATTGATATCGTGCTTCTGGACGTTATGTTATCAATCTGAAAAAAGTTTTGACAACCAGGTACCACAAAATACACCCTATTATCTTTGAAACACCCGTCAATGATATTCCCAAATCATACCAAATTGTGCTGGTAACAGACTTCTCCATATATCAATTAGACCAGAAAAAAATGTTCCGTTGAAATAGAAAGCGAAGAGGTAATACTCGGAATTAATGTCTAGTTTAAGTTATAGAGCGATAAAGACTAGTTATCGGTTATTTGAAGTTAGCCCGTTCCATGGAATGGCATCCAAGAGTTTATCTGACTGTGTATTTTTTGGTTTTTGACTATTATCTTCTCTTAAAGTTGCTATTAAATTGCACATAATCGGATAAAGTGGCTAAGCCCGAGATTGTGCATATACATCCATGTTAGGCGCCAAGGTAGGATTTTGATCACCGGGATCTTGATATTTCATGGGGGAACTTATTCTACCTTTGTTTATCTTACGATAATAGGTGGCTTAAAATTCGGATAATGTATTCCCAGGGTTTATTTTTTATTGCTAAATTTTGAATCTTTAAGTTGATGTAGGTTTAGATTTGTAAATTAGAGAATCAATCTGTCCATTTGGGACTTATTTGTCAAAGTTCAACTCGACTTATCTTAAGACCACACAAAATGCAACGTAAACTTCAGCAATTCACCAGTTTTCAGATAGAATGATAATGTGGTAATTTACAACTTGCATACGTATATCTAAGTTGCTGGCAACAATTATGAATTACCAAGTGGTTGGACCAGCCATTGAAGTGGCATCACTCTTATCTCTCAATCCTAAAAATCGAAATGTGGCACCACTCACTCATAGATTGCTGCAAAATATTCTTGTATGTCTGCTGTACGAATATATCGGTTGATGCCTATTGATTGGATGGAGCCTTACCTTGGTCTTTATCTGGGATAGATAATGCAGAATAAGAAACACAACGTAACCAAAGATTGTTGATGTGATACCAATCAACGGTAGAACAAGAATATAAAAATACAAGAAGTTGCTTCGTTGGAGTGATTATTCAGTCATACAGTTCCATACTTATGACCGAAAAAGAAGTTATCCTTGAAGCTATAAAAAGTGCCACAGATAGATTGGATGAGAATTTTAATCTCAATGCCATTGTGTCGAATCAATTGTCATTAAATCATATTGGTACCACACTAACCAATGAACAAAAGTCTTTCGTTTTAAAGAGGTTGAATTTTGAGGATTTGGTATCGTGGGATGATATACCACCTACAGCTACCTATATGATTGAGCATGTCGAGGGTCTTCATATCGAGGAAGCTGTGTCTATTTTGAAGCAAGCACTTATCGATCATGATGCTGATGTCAACATTCCAACTGCCGATTATGATTTATGGAAACAACTAGTTGAATTAAATGGTTCGAAATCAGCAGATGTGGAAGTTTTAGTTGACAAAGAGAAGAATAACATTAGAGTGAAAGATGCCGAGGTGAATTCTGAATCGGACTCAACTGAAATTGAAGCTGGAACTTATTCTTGTGATTGGCACAATATTGTTGATTGGAACTTACAAATCCGTTTAGAGGCAGCTTTAATAGCATTTTACTCACCATACCCTGAAGTTAGAGCTGTTACACAGCCGTTTGATGACCCATCTATGCCATGTGAAACTTTTAGAGTATATTTATTAGGTATTATTTGGTGTGCAATTGGTGCAGTTGTTGATCAATTTTTTTCACAAAGACAACCTTCGATTGCTTTATCATCTTCTGTTGTCCAAATCTTCCTTTTGCCATGTGGTACTTTCTTACATTGGGTTTTACCAAAATGGAAATTTAAAGTTTGGACATATACAATTGACTTGAATCCAGGACCATGGAACCATAAAGAACAGATGCTAGTCACGTTGTTTTATTCTGTATCTGGTGGTGCCACCTCTTATGTTTCTTACAATATTCATGCACAGAAACTACCACAATTTTATAACAATCAATGGGCTGACTTTGGTTATCAAACGTTGTTAATTTTATCCACTAACTATATTGGATTTGGGCTTGCTGGTATAATTAGAAAGTTTGCTGTATATCCTGTTCAATCAGTTTGGCCATCCATTTTGCCAACCCTAGCAGTGAATAAAGCATTGTTACAACCAGAAAAGAAAGAAAATATTAATGGATGGAAAATCTCCAGATACTCGTTCTTCTTTGTTGCGTTTGCTGCATCATGGATTTATTTCTGGTTCCCTAACTACATATTCGAAGCTTTATCGGTTTTCAACTGGATCACTTGGATCAAACCAGATAATTTGAACCTTGCTAATATTACTGGATCTGTTTCAGGACTTGGAGTGAATCCAATCCCATCATTTGATTGGAATATTCTCAGTTACAGTGGAGCATTGTCGCTTCCATATTTCTATCAAGTGAATACGTATATTGGTTTGCTTATTGGGCTTTTTACAATAACTGGTATCTGGTATTCTAACTATAAATGGACTAAGTTTATTCCCATCAATTCAAACTCGTTATTTACCAATACTGGTGAAGTTTATCAAGTTCAAGCAGTTGTCGATTCGAACAGTTTGTTCGATAATGAGCTGTATCAAGCTTATGGTCCACCATTTTACACAGCTGCTAACTTGGTGGTGTATGGTGCATTCTTTGCTATTTATCCTTTTGCATTTTTCTATGAAGTCGCTCTTTATTGGAAGCCAATCTCGAAAGCAATTGTTCAGTTGTGTTCAATGGTGAAACATTGGAATCAATCAACATATAATGGGTTTAATGATCCATATTCTAGACACATGAAAAAATACAAGGAGGTTCCAGAATGGGTGTTTTTAATCGTTTTACTATTCTCGATTGTTTTGGCTATATTGTGTGTTAAAATATACCCAGCAAATACTCCAGTTTGGACAATTTTCTTTGCGATTGCAATGAATTTTGTTTTCTTGATTCCAATTACAGCGGTATATTCGAGAACAGGATTTTCATTCTCGTTGAATGTATTGGTTGAATTAATTATTGGTTATGCCCTTCCAGGTAACGGTTTAGCATTAATGTTTGTGAAAGCTTTGGGGGTTAATACGGATGCACAAGCTGAGAATTATATTTCAAACCAAAAGCAAGCTCATTATTTGAAAGTACCACCTAGATCATTATTTAGATGTCAAATGTTATCAGTTTTGGTTGCATCTTTTGTTCAATTGGGTATTTTGAACTTTCAAATGAATGGTGGAATCGCCGATTATTGTCAAGCTGGTAATAAACAAAAGTTTACTTGTCCAGGAGCTATCACATTCTATAATGCATCCATTTCATGGGGTGTGATTGGTCCAAAGAAAGTTTTTGGTGGTTTATACCCAGTCATGCAATATACCTTCTTAATGGGATTCCTACTTGTTATTCCATGTCTTGCGTTCAAGTGGTATGGACCAAAAAGTATGTCCAAATATTTCCAACCAACTGTTAT
The DNA here is from genome assembly GCA_030557765.1 of Suzukiozyma candida. NCBI lineage: Eukaryota > Fungi > Ascomycota > Pichiomycetes > Serinales > Debaryomycetaceae > Suzukiozyma > Suzukiozyma candida. Next base: position 63,249 of record JANIVU010000180.1, read on the forward strand.
AATTGGAGGTATGCTTAATTTCGCCCCATATAACTTAAGTTACTTCACTGGTGGATTATACATTTCCTTTGCATTTATGTATTATATAAAAAAGCATTATCTTACTTGGTGGGCAAAATACAATTATATTTTAGGGGCTGGATTAACGGCTGGTGTTGCTTTCAGTGCTATTATTATTTTCTTTGCAGTTCAATATGAATCTAAATACATTGATTGGTGGGGGAATAATGTTAGTTATTTGGGTTATGAAGGTGGAACTGTAGGTGGTTTAAATGCCACAGAAGTTGCTCCTGATGGGTATTTCGGTCCACGAATTGGTAGCTTGCCATAAGTTGTCATCGAACTTGAATTATATAGTTTATTGTTTTATTTTATTTAGTTTTGTTGATTTTTCGTCTTGTAGGAACGTCGTTTAAAGGTTTGTTCATTAACTGGGTCCATATGGTACTCCATAAGTTCCTTTTCTCTGAGTGTACGCGTGTTTAAAGTTCCGTTTTCTTATTAAAATATTTATGACTTATATAAAACTAGTGTATGAATGAAATGAAAATGATAAGGTACCCTAAAACGGATAACAAATCTCTATAAAATATTAAGTATTAAAAGGAGTAGCATAATAAATTTCTTAAACTTTCTCGGAATCAGTTGCTTCGGAAGGCACTTCAGTATTGGCTTCGGCATTTCTTTCTCTTGATAATCTGGAAGTGTCAACTTCACCATGGTAAAGTTCACAAATGTGTTCCAAAGTCTTTCTTTTGGTTTCTGGAAGTAAAATAGTAGTAAAGATACCTAAGAACATAAACAAAGCAAAGATTTCCATGACATGGGGTAAGAAACAATTTTCATCATCGGCAGCACAGCCGTGGTTAACTAAGGTACCAAGACAAGTTTGAGCAACAATGGCACCAATTTTACCAGAGGCAGCAGAAATACCATGGGCGGTAGATCTATATCTAGTTGGGAAG